>CM046442.1:47054832-47197332 GCA_025506515.1 Flaveria trinervia
TATGTACTTTATCCTTTTTGTAATGTATAAGGATGTGAGCTATGGCATGTCATAGTCACAAGATCAAAAGGCAGATATGCCTTTTGATCCTACAATTGATTTTGTTAGTGTCTAGTCAATTGTATCCAGCTGGCTTTCATAGTATAGCCGGCTGTAGGTTGTAGTATAAGTATTCCAAGTTCTTGTATCTTTCAATATGCTTTTGTAACACTTGTAAAAAGAACTTGAGAAAGCAATATACTGCTACCTTGAAAACTATACTCTCTTGTTCTGTCTCTTGCTTTACTTGTGTTCTCTGCATCACCTTTGGTTACCTAGTTCACTGTTTGATTAAGATTTAGTTAATCTCCTCATTGTGTTGTGTTTGTGTAATTGTGTTCACCCTTGAACGATCCTGCAAAAACTTGTGCTTATACTCTTTTTTTCTTTCTCAAATTGTTCCTAAAAATGTTACCGAAGCATTAAGGACAATGGTTGGATAAAAGCTATGCAAGAAGAATTACTTTAATTCCGCAAACAGAAGTGTGAATTTAATGGATTTACCTGAAGGAGAAAATGCCATAGGCAAAATGGTTGTTTAGAAATAAGACTGATGATGTGGTGTAGTAATAAGGAACAAAGCGAGACTTGTTGCACAAGGATACCACAGGAAGAAGGGATAGATTAAGATGAGGTGTTTGCACTAGTTGCAAGACTTGAATCCATTTGAGTTTTCCTGCCTTATGCTTCATTCATGAAATTTAAGGTGTATCAACATGGATGTAAAGGGTGCCTTTTTATATGTTCTATCACTGACTATGTGTTTGTGCAGCAACCTCCGGGCTTCGAGGATGCAAAATTTCCACATCGAGTGTATAAGCTAAGTAAAGCTTTGTATGGACTTCATCAAGCCCCTAGAATTTGGTATGAGACATTATCACAACACTTAATCCAACATTGATACACAAGAGGGAAAATTAATCCAACTTTATTCATAAAGAAGGATAATGATGATCTCTTATGTGTACAAGTGTATGTTGATGATATCATATTTGGTTCTACTAGTCCAAAATTGTGCAATGAATTTGAAGAAATCATGAAATCTCGGTTCCAAATGAGTTCTATGGGAGAGATTAATTTCTTTCTTGGACTTCAAGTCAAGCAAACTGATGATGGAATTTTTATCAATCAAGAGAAGTTTGTTGACAAGCTCTTGAAGAAATTTAGGTTGCAAGACTGTCAGTCCATACGAACTCTAGAAGATGTTTACACCAAGATTGAACCTGATCCAAAAGGAAAATCTATTGACCAAACATTATACAAATCAATGATTGGTTCTTTGATGTATCTTACTGCATCTAGACCAGACATTATGTATGTTGTTGGTGTTTGTGCCAGGTATCAATCAGACCCGAAAGAATCTCACTTAATTGTTGTAAAAAGGATATTCAGGTATCTCAAAGGTAAACCAGCTTTAGGGCTTTGGTATCCTTACGAGGGTAACTTTGAATTACATGGATATACAGATAGTGATTATGGTGGATGTTGTCAAGATAGAAAATCTACTTTGGGTGTTTGTCAATTTCTTGGCCCTCGATTAGTCTCATGGCAATGTAAGAAACAAACAAATGTCTTTGTTTCAACTACAGAAGCTGAGTACATTGCTGCTCAGCAAGATGTTCTCAAATCCTCTGGTTGCAAAATCAACTACTGGATTATGGGTTCAATTTTCTTAAAACACCTATTTACATTGATAACACTGCAGCTATGTTCATTACAACTAATCCTGTTCAACATTCAAAAACAAAACATATCGAAATTCGATATCATTTTCTCAGAGATAACTCTGAAAAAGGGTTAATCATATTGATTCAAATTGCAATAAAAAACAGTTGGTAGATCTATTTACTAAAGCCTTCCTACCAGGACGGTTTGAGTATTTAGTAGAATCAATTGGTCTTATTAATCATATGTGAACTCCCTAAATCAAAAGACTATCATAAGTGATACTCTCAATGTTAATTGCCTGTTTTATTTGTGTGTGTGTGTGTTTCTTTTGTCATAGAAAAACCAAGTACAAAAGTATAAAACCAAACTCCAAAAATAGAGTCTTTTTCTAAGTGTCAGTTTATTTTTAGACAAGAATCTATTTTGCAATATATGAGAAATGATAGTACATTAGTGAGATTAGTTGCATATTTCACTCATTAATAAAGTCTACCATGATCAGTATGTTGTGTAGAAAATATCATGCTACTATACTGAAAAAGTAAGTTCATGTGATTACACTAAATCTTCATATTTGTGTGTATTCATCTGAGTACTGTTGAGATGTTTTGGCTTATCAGATTGATTGCTTGTTAAGTTACACCACTCACACCTGATGGTGATGTGATTATCATGAGATCTATTACAAGCATCATATCACTTCTTTGTTATGAGTCATCATAGACCTGAAGTGCTGAGATGTCCTCTGTTGTAAGTCATTACAGACCTAGATTTTCTCTTTGATGCACAAGATGCCAATGTGCACAATCTATTCAAATGGATAGATAGAGTTGATCAAATGGTTATCCATGATCATTCTCTATTCATTTAAGTAGCATGAGCTCTGATTAAACATATGTTTCAGGTAAAAAGTTGAGTATGTGTTCTTGCTTGCACATCTTGATGATAGTTGAGCTCTCTAAGTCTCTGTATGATCTACATCATGTCATATCTAAAAATATACTCTCATCAATTCAAGAATTGAAAAAGTAAGTGAGCTGATAGGTTGTCAAAAATACTATTTTTACGTCCTTAGATCTTGTGTCTCCTTTGCTGTGATATCACTGACCTGGAACATACTTGATCAGGATTTATTCGTTGTCCATGACTACTCACATTTTTTTATTTTAATGTGTTGATCTTCATTGATATGATCTCACTACAGACATGAATTCTTTGTTTATATTAGATTTTGATTCTGATTTCATTTTGATTTTATGCATGTTTTGTGTGTGAAGGCAATGTAACAATGAGTTGTGTGATCTTATATGCTACCTTAGGAAACTTATAATTTTTTCAAACTTAAAAGTTTAGAGGGAGTAATAAATGGAAGAGTTTTTCTCAAAAAATCAAAATAAAAGAAAGTTGAATTGAAAGGATGATGTATATGTTCAAAGTATATGTGAGTGTGATCATGAAACTTTTGAAATGATAATATGAACCTATGTAAAATTGCAAGTGGAAATGCTTCTCTCAAAGTTGAGAAATAGAGATTTGATTATGTGTTAAAGACTAAAATGAAGGAAAGAGAAATTTTCAAAAGTTAAACAACAAGTTAAGAATTAAAAAAATTATTGAAAAATAAATTTGACTGTGCAAAATGTAAAAAGTTCAAATTTGAAGGACTAAAATGTAAATTTAGGAAATTCAAAATTATGCGTATCATGTTTAATATTCGTATGAAATATTACTAATGTGTTTAAACAGTGTGCAGGTGAAGAATTTTGAAAAACACAAGTGTAAGACTCATGAAAGTCAACTCAAAGTCAACTCATGCGCCTAACTAGTGTTCATACGTCTAAATAGGACCATGATAAACTTTCAGGAATTTTATACAAATGTTTGGGCATTTTTCATATTCTCATGCGCCTAAACAGTTGCAATAAGTCCATGAGTTTAACCAAGTGTTTGGGTGTTTTTCATATTCTCATACGTCTAAACAGTTGCAATAAGTCCATGAGTTTAATCAAGTGTTTGGGCGTTTCATCAATCCCATATGCCTAAACAATGATAATGAGTCTGTGTTTAACAAGTGTTAGACGTTTTGAATGTCTCATGTGTCTACACAGTGTTAAAAGTTACAAGTGTTAGACATTTTGAATGTCTCATGCGTCTACTCAGTGCTGAAAGTTTCAAGTGTTGGATGTTTCAGGAACTTCATGCGGCTGAACAGTGCAAAAGTGCCTGAATAGTGCAAAAGCGCCTAAACAGTGCTTATGCGTCTGTACAATGCTCATGCGGCTGAACAGTTCTCATGCATCTGAGTCAATACGGCCAAACAGTGCTCATACATCTCATTATTTTGTGAATTTTAGGGTTTCATACGCATAAACAGTGCTAATGCGTCTAAAATTTCACTTAATATATATTGAACACTTACACTTGTTTTTTCATTCACACTTAAAATTCTCTGAAAAAGAAAACCCTCTGAACTATCGACTCTCGGTCTTCATCAATCTAGCAGATTATCAGTGATTGAAGTAAATCTGTTTCGATTGTTAGATAGTATTTGAGTTCATAAACGTAAGTTTGTGATTCAAATCAGTAGATTTTGGTTAAAACATGATGATTGACAAAGGCGTTTGACTGTTATTCAGGCATTCGAACACTGAACATTCAAAGTTTAACTAATCAAATCTTAATGATATCTAAAATTGACTCTGGATTAGTGATATGTATCAAATTTCTAGCAATTTGATATATGGTTCTTCAACTGAAATCATGAATGATTTTGATAAGAGATTGCACAGCCTAGTTTTTCGAAGGAAGAAGAAGATAAACAGACATATTCAATTTTTGAAAAATAAATAAAAACTATTTTTTTAAATAAAAAGTTAAGAATCAGAATTCAAATAATTGATAGATAAAATTGATAGATAAAAAAATTGCATAAAATTTAAAAGTTCACAAATTAAATTCATAAGTAAAAAGTCAAAATCATAAGTCAAAATTGAATTCATATTACAAAATGCAAACTCATAAGTAAATTTCAATGTTCTAATATTATTTTTCTCTATATTTTGCATATGGCAACTTTAAAATTTGAGCCTAAACACAATGTTGCTGCATTCTTAGATGAAGAAAACAGGGAAGCAGCTGGTTATGAAGAGACTATTTGATTTCTCCTAAGAACAAAATATGTCTATGCAATGTGTGATAAACCATTGATAAGTGCAAGATTAATCAAAAGATTTTGGAGAACAGCAAACATAGAAAGAAATGAAGAAGGAAACAAAGTATTAAGAGCTTTCATTACATCTGATAGAATGCTTGAAGTCTCTAAACAAGCAATCAGAATAGCTCTTAAACTTGGAGAAAATGACCCAGAAGACTTATCTGAATATACTTTTAATGAATGTAGGGAAGTTTTTCTACAAATGGGTCATCCTGATCACTTTCCAAAGAAACAATTCTTCAGAGCTAGAGTGTACAAACACTGGAAACTTCTATGTTATATTTTTCAACATTGCATGTCCAAACGAAGTGCAGGTTGGAATTCATTCCCAGTGGACATTACATCTACAATTATTGCTTTAGCCACTAACAGAAGATTTAACATGGCTAAGTGGATAATGAATGGATTCATTTTAAATCTTGAAAGAGGAAAGAGAAATAAATACTTAATGTATCCTAGATTTCTCCAACTTCTCATAAATGAAGAGAATCCAAACTTATATGTTGAAGGAGTTGAAGGTGATAAATTACAATTGGAGCACATGTCTAAATCTGTTTATAAAAGACTGGCTATGATCACTGGTGCTCAAAAAATTCCTCTATTTGAGTATATAAGGAACGTAGCTATGGATGAGGTAGACATCAATCAACCACATTATCATTTATTTGAAGATGAACCAATAGATCCAAACGATCTTATTGTGGATGATGTGATTGATGATGATGATGAAGAAAATGATAATGAAGATTCTAAAAGCTCATCAACTGATGATGATGATAATAATGATGATGATGGCAATGATGGTGCATCTGAAGCACATCAAGAAGCTATGGATGAAATGAATGATGAATGTAATGTCAATGAAACTCATATCATAGTTGAAGAAACTAATGATGCTAATATTCATGATGATGTTGTTCATGAAGAAGATTCAAAAAATCAAACCTTTGATTTTGATTTCATGCATGATATGCTATATGAACCACTGTTTCAAACTTAAGTAGATGAAGAAATTGAAGAAATTCCAGTGAGTACAACACACAATGTGTTTGTACAAACTGAGGAGACAATTGATATAGATGAGATGGAACATTTGAAAGAAGAAAATGTGAATAAAGAGAAAGAAATTGAAGATTTAAAGGCTGAAAATGAAAGATTGAAAGAGATGAACATATCTCTTGAAAATGAGATTCAAAAGTTAAAGGATGAAAATTCAAAGTTGAAAGAAGAAAGTTTGCTGAAAGATAAAAAGATTATGAGTTATGCAAAAGATAAAGAAGATGTTATAAAAACATTGAAGTAATGATAAAATATTATGATATTCTTGAAGAAAAATTCAAGAAACTGTCTGATGAACATGAAAAACTGAAAGATGAATTGATAAAGATAAAGAATCTCAAAAGACTATTTCACCAGATCCAATGATCAGTTCTGAAATGAACATTGTTGAAGAGAATCCTGAAAAGATTAAAGGAAAAAGGAAAATTGATGATATTCTAAATGCAAGTTTAACTGAGTCAGCTTCAAAAGCTCAAAGAATAGAAGAAAATGTTGAAGAGCAAAACACTCAAGAACAAATTGAAGCTTTAGTAGATATTGAAGAAGTTTACAATGATGACTAGTATGATGAAGTTCTGGATGAAGAAGACATAGATGAAGCGTAGTTTGTATCAAATTTTTCTGCACAAGAACAAATTCATGATCAATATGAAATTCCACAAGATTTTGAGGATATATACAACTACCTGGTGAAAATGAAGTATAATAGAGTATTTTTGGATGGACTGACTGTTTCTCAGATTAATTATCAATATGAGAAATGTATTGCTACAGAGCCAGTTGCTCCAATTAATCCAAATGAAATTATGATAGAACATGGAGAATGGAATAGAGCAAAAGAAAGTATCAATGTAGAAGAAATTATGATAGAACATGGAGAATGGGAAGAACAGTCTTTATCACTCCAGCCATCATCAACATGCATCTTCAGTTGGATGATGAAGAAGGTGAGGTGTTCTTCCCAAAGGAAGCTGTTAATCATTCCTTTAAGTAGATGGGTTATGAGGGAGACTACTCTGTCAAGAC
Organism: Flaveria trinervia; assembly: GCA_025506515.1. Taxonomy (NCBI): domain Eukaryota; kingdom Viridiplantae; phylum Streptophyta; class Magnoliopsida; order Asterales; family Asteraceae; genus Flaveria; species Flaveria trinervia. The sequence goes on from CM046442.1 coordinate 47,061,839, forward strand.
CTTCATGAAAGGGAAGGTCTCATCCAAATGGAAATTCCTGCTCCATGTGGTTATTCATAGCTTATCAAACAAGCATGGTGGATGGGACCAGATTCCTGAGGATCTCTCCTTCATTGTTCATGGAATGGTTTAGAGGGTCAAGTTCAGGTATTCTCAGTTTGTTTATACTAATATGCTTGCAAACTTGGACTCCTTAGAATATTACATGTTCCTTATATATGTCCAGTACATTCTTAACTATGAACTGGGCTCACAATGAAGGGGAACATGTAACATTCTTAAACTAGGACAGATGAAGCCCGGTATCTTTAAAATACTAGGAAAGCCCACTGTTGGCTTCTCTTGGGTAGAAACAGCCTTGGTCCCAAAAATGTTAGAGCTCATTGCTGAAGGTGACGACCTAGCAGCACCAGCTAGTGTTGAACCCACACCTTCTACATCCCAACCACCTAAACATCCACAAATCACCCTCACCTACAAAATAAAATCCAAACGAACCCCTACTCAAGCTATTCAGTCTATGCAGGCCCCTATACACTCACCCATACAAGAAGAAGTGGACACTAGAACTCCCATTTCTCCTGAGGAGCAGACCAATCCCATCTCTTCAAGGATCAGTGCTGAGGTTCCTCATGCTTAGCCAGATGAACTCATAAGCTAAACTTCCTTAAGCCATCACTCTGAGTCTCAACACTCAAGTGATCAACCTTTAAGGGACAGTTACCATCCCTAGCCTTTAGATTCAACCAACCAATACCCAACCTTGACTTCTACACTGATGAAGATCTAGGTTTCTATGAGTACCATGATTCTCTCTTCTTTTCCCCTACTCAAAGAGAGATGAGTGCTTCTGAGGCTCTTAATTCTAGCCCACATCAATCACCTACTACTGAGGTGGACACTTCTGGACCTGTTCAGGATGTCCACATGGAAGAGGCTCTCACTTCTGAAAGTGATTACATCATTAAGACCTCAATCATGGCAAATCAGCCTACTAACATCTCAACTGAGATTGCCAGTGAGCAGAGGAAATCCAGCAGCCAAGAACCTAAAGCTGGTGGTGAGAGTGAGGACTCTGGTCCAATCATCTCATCCCCTAATGATTCTTCTGATGAAGATGAGGGAAATTTAAGACTAAAGGTGCAAAAAATATCTCAAACATGCACCTATTTAGTCTCCAAGGTTACTTACCTTGAATCTCAAGTGACTAACTTGCAGAACAGGGTCAATGATCAGCAACTTGAGATTTCATATATTAAGGAAAAACTAGCTGGGATACCTTTAAGAATTTAAGAAGAGCTCAACCAGGAACACCAGAACCTGTGGATGTGATTGATCTAACTCCTAGCTCACCTATGCAAGTGGGTGATGATACCAAAGGGGAGAAAGTCATTACAATCATAGAACTAGGGAGTTCTTCAGAGAGAATGGACACTGAGGACTCACCATCCTCACTTGCAATTGTACATTCTTAGCAACCTCCTCAAGTTCACATTGATGTGGACTACATAGACTCCTTCATAAAGAGTCTATTTGAGGAAGGGATACCAAGGGCTATGTCATCTCCACCATCTTCCAATCACATCATTGGGTGGAGGTATGATAGTAACAGGAAAGCCCTTATCATCATTAGAGTTCAAGGGCAACAAGAGATCTTCAACTTTCACACCTTGAACTTCTATGACAGTCTGGATTTAGTCAGCATGCCACTTGTCAATCCAAGCCAATCAAGACAAGCTGACAAGTTGGCTCAAAGAATCAAAGACCGGATCACTACAGAGTTCAGCCTTAGTAGAAGACTATGGCAATCAGTCAATGTCATCGGTCAACCGGATGTTGAGGCAGACCATTAGATTAGTTTCATAGGGGAAACCTTGACTGAAGGCCCAATGACAGAACTTGATAGCCCTATCTTATCATTAACAACTGCTATAGAGATCAATTCCCTTTTTGAGACACCTGCTAGTGAAAGTGCTTCTCAACCTCTCTTTCGACAGAGCTTGGAAGCTACACCAAGCAATGAAGGCCAAAGCTCTCTCCAACCTGAGTCACAAAGGTCTGTAAGTGACAAAGGGAAAAGAAAAATGACTTCTAAGGAGATTGAGGAGGAGAAGATAGAGAGGAAAAGAAAGCTGAGGGGAGAAAGTTCCTCTTCTGAGTCTACAAGACTAATAGAGAGTGCTATCAGGGTTGCCCCCAGACTAGATACTCAGAATGATGAGTTAAGGGAAGTCAAGATAAACTACCTATAGAAAAGGAACTATGACATAGACAATGTCATTTCTCTCCCTTTAGAGGAACTAAATGAACTGCTTGACCTGGAAAGGTCAAGGGAGAAGAAAGAGGCAGAAGATGCAAAGCTAATAGTACAAATCAAAGAAGACAGAAGAAAGAAAATACTATACAAGCATGTGCCTACTCTCTCCCTAGTTCAAGAAAGTCTTGCATATGAGGTTGTGGTTCAACAAAAACCTCAGGTAGATAAAGAAGAAGAAAGGATCAAGATGATCAACTACCTGAGTGCCACAGGCCTCTATCAGGAAGAAGCACTTCTTCCCTTATCCTTTGACTATATTGAGTTTGAGTATCTCAAACAACTCGAACTTGAGATAATCAAGGAAAGAAAGACAACCAAAAGAAAGCTAAGGGAAGAAGCTGCTAAGTCAAGAGCCATCATCCAGAAGTGTATGAAGAAGTCTGCAAATAGGCAGAGGATGATGAGCTTCTTGAAGCTGTATGGATTCTCCGGAAGGAGACTTGGCCCCATGTCTCTATCCACTATGAATGAGCATATCAGGGTGATCAAGCAGAAAATAAAGAGTGGAGAGCTGGTTGACTTACATTCCCCTCCAAGTCAAGCTCCACCTGAAGTGGAGGTTAATGTTAAACAACCAGAGACAACACAACCTGGACCTCCTACTGAATCTCAGCAAGCTTCATCTTCTGATCCACAGTAGGGTCAACCTCCTCTCCTTCTGAACCTATGAGAGAGGAAGACCCAACTAAGAAAGACAATGAAGATCAATCTGGTAGTGCAGGCCATTCTTCTTAGTTAAAAGTAATAAAGAGAAAGAAAAGAATGGCTTCAAAGCCAAAGAAGAAGAAGAAGACTGCATCCTTTTCTGAACCTCAGGATGAGTAAGAACATCCTGAGGATGTGCAGCCAGAGGATGCTCCATCATCTCCCATTCCAATAGCTTCTCTAGCATCAGAAAGACCCATCCTGTCCTGGACATACACTACAAATCCAGAAATGTGGCATGTCATTAGAGATCATGGCATTGAGAATGTCTACACTTGGCAAGACATGTTTTAGTTGGCTCTACATGATCTCTTTGACATGAGAAGACACTTTGATAGTCTGAAGGATCCTGGTCATCTTATGTAGAAAGGGCTGGTTATTATCCTAATGAGGACTGTTGATATCTGAAGTCTTCAAGTGTTTTGGTAGCATCAGCCTAGGGGGAGTTTGTAGAGAATATTTGAAGAGGCTGAAGCAACCAAAGTTTTTCTACATGCATACTGCACAAGTACTGAAGAAGAATGCTTCGTAAGTTTCACACAAGCAACAGAAATACTCTAAGTGTGAAATCTTCCAAAGCCAAGACCAATATCTTTCGAAGCCAAAGATGAAGTCTTTTGAAGCTTCAAAAACAAAGTCTTCCGAAGCTCAACACTTGAAGACAGATTTCTTCTGAAGACTTTTAACAACATGCTTTATCTAATGTACTTTTCCATAAAGTTGGACTCCTTTCCACTGCAACTCTGTAAAGTCACCAACTTGCATGAGATGGTGAAAAGGTCCATGCTTTTGGTAACTGTACATTAAGGTCTTGAGTCTGTAACTTTCTATTTCATGTACTTTATTCTTTTGTAATAGATAAGGATGTGAGCTATGGCATGTCATAGTCACAAAGTCAAAAAGGCAATCTGCCTTTTTGACTCTACAATTGATTTTGTTTTGTGTCTAGTCAATTGTATCCTGTTGGCTTTCATAGTATGCCCGGCTGTAGGATGTAGTATAAGTATCTCATATTGTTGTAACCTTATTTTTATGCTTTGTAACACTTGTAATAGAACATTGAGAAAGCAATATACTGCAATCTTGAAAACCATCTCCTTGTGTATCATGCTCTTGTGTTTTGTCTCTTAATTACTTGTGTTCTTAGTGTCTTTACTTGTGGTTAATCTAGTTCACTATTTGATTAAGTTTAGTTACTCTCCTCTTTGTGTTGTTATGTTGTATTTGACCACCCTTCAACGGTCCTGCACATTTGAAGTTCAAGGGTCACAACTAGGATTCGCCTTGGTAGTATCTTTCTCATTCTTGATTTTCTAAGAGTTCTTGTTTTCTCGTGTTCTAGTTGGTAAATTGATAATTTAATCAATTAATTAAAAGTATTTATTATTTTTATCTTGGTTCCTTGTAAAAATAAAACCCCCAATATTAAATCAATTTTGCTTTAGTCCTTTTCGAGTTTAGTTTATTCTATAATATTGTCTCTAGGGTTTGATTCATGTCTTCCTTAGTCTTGTCTGTACTTTATTAGGTTCACTTGCCAATCTAGTGGTCTAGGTCTAGGTTGTCTAGGGTTAAATTTAAGTTTCTAGATTGAGTATAATTTAAGTTTATTTTATTAGATCACTTTGTGAGCACTTTCGAGCATCAAGCAACCATCCTTAGGATGAGTGTTGACATCATCAGACCGTCCGCAAACCATAGTGGTGATGTACTCGCCTATATATTATATAATCCTTAGTATTATTCAATGTTTAAGGTATTATCTAATGTTTGATGTATTTAATGTTCCAGTAACTTTAATAGATATATTAATTATGATATCATTTTTGTATTTGTAGGAATGCATTGGTACTATTGGTGGGACACATGTGAGGGTAGATGGACCAAACAAAATACATTGGCTGCAAGGGATACACGAAAATATATAATGGTTGTTTATGATTTTAACATGTGCTTTACACATGTATGGGCTGGATGGGAGGGGAGTGCACATGTTACGAGAATCTTCAATGAAGTCTTATGTAGGTTAGAGCTTTAGTTTCCACATCCAACTGGTGGTTAGTATAATGATCCGCCATACATGTTATTTTGTATTGTTATACATGTTTGAAAAGACTAGTTATTTTTTGATTTATTTTTAGATAATGATTATGTTTTTATGTCAGATACCCAAATACTAAAGGTTTTCTTGCATCATATACCAGAATTTTAACATGGACAGGGCTCTTCGAGGACCAAAAGAGTCATTTAACTATTACCGCTCATCATTGTGAAACATCATTGAACAAACTTTTAGAGTGTGAAAAACTAGATGGGCATTATTGTGAGATATGCATGTTAACTACAAATACAAGCACCAAGTTAGTATTATGATAACATCAATGTGTGAATCCAAGGATCACAACAAGAATTATCAGTATTAGATTGAATTCGAATAATGATCGCGGAATTATCACTATTCGTTGTTTGATTGATTGAATATGTAATAACAACACAATAGAACATATTAATGAAGAACAGAACAATAAATTGCAATAAGTGAATGAACATGATTTGATACAAAAATTAAAAACACTGATTAATGATTACAAAAGATCAAACAAGAATTGCTAAGAATGGTGTTTGCTATGATTATGTTGATAATTTTGGTGTAATTGATGTGGCGGCTGCTAGGGTTTTTGTGATTGATTGATCGTATTGATTTGACGTATTGTTAGGTATCTGGCTGTATCTCAAAGTGTGAGCCTAAACCTTGTATTTATAGGCTTAGGGATTTACGGATAAGGTAATAGTAAATTCTTGGAAATAGTAACTTTCTTATCATGGTAAGAAAGTTACTCAGAGAATGTTGACACATTCTCTGGTTGAATTAAAGTAATCCATAGGAGTTGACTTTATGACATAACTCAGTGTTTAACTTGTTGACTTGATGTACTTGGTGAAGTACATGTAAGTGTTGGTCTTCCATAGAAACTTTTCCTTCCGCAGGAGTTTTGCCTTCCTTAGGAGTCTTCACTCGGAGAGCAAGATGTTCATCTGGTAGATCTTTGGTCTTACAGTAGACCCTTGAATTCATCTGCACAGGAAAGTTCTTCTGCAGAAGATCCTTGGATGCATTTTGTGTAAGTAGAATATCTACGGAAGAACATAAATGTTCATCCATAGATGTTTCTTACACATTCAATTTCATGAAATTGACTAAGTATGATGTTAAACCTACAATCACACATATAAATCAACACAGTTATGGGTTAACCTATATACATAATGCATACATTAAAGTAATGAATTACAAGAGTTTACTACAAAACATTGATTAAAGTGTTAAGTCTATACAAAAGGATCAAGACCTATGTTCCTAGATCTAACAATACTCCCCCTTAGGCTTAGCAACTTTCAGATCAACTTTTGAGGCTTGAAAGCTATTTGACTCTTGAAAGCATCTTGTTATAGAAGTAAGAGACTACAACCTTCTAATCATCATATTTGTACTTTATCTCCATCTCGCAGATCATTTTTAATGTTTCAAAACTTAATCCTAGAACATCTTCTTTAATACAAAGGTTTTCAAAACACTGTTGTTATGAACTATCTCTAGTTCATCTTGTTCTAAGATTCTAAGTTCAGATACTTCTATGATTTGAGCTCCACTTAGCTTCCCTGCTTCATATCTCCTTCTTTTATATGCCTTTTCATGTAATTTGTCAATCACTTAAATTTAGTGCGCATACAAGCATAGGTCATTTTGAGCTTTTTCGACCGTCAGCTTAGAGAAAAACTTGTCATGAGATATGAAGTGTAACTTGGATGGAGAATCTTGATTTCCACCGGATCAAAAATTCTTATCCTATCAGCTTTCTTCTTCTCTTCATTTTTTAGCAGCACTAACTCTTTGTTTCTCTCAACATATCCCTATTTAGTTATGGGAAATGTATATTGATTACCATCAATGCTCTTTATAGCTGATATTTTCCTGTTTAAGTATCAAACATTCTTTAGGAATTCCTCATCAACCAATGTAGAGGAGTTAGAGTTGGATCTTTTCTACCCTTGCTTTCTTCTTCTATGCTCAGCATCATCTCTCCTTTCTTCTTTAAGCTCATTATCTTTAAATTTTGTTTTTAACTTACCCACTGATACAGAGAAATCTCTTCCTCTTGGGTATATTGAATAGTTTGAGATTATTAAGCTTTGAAGATCCTTGATGTCATATTCAGGAAGATCCATAATTGTTTCTACATCATGGAAGTATGGAATCCTTCCCGATTTTCTTTTAATTACCGCACAATCCCAGTCTAGATCATATTTCTAGGCCATAATTATGTTTTTTTCAACAGAACTAGGAGTTGTGAGATGATCATATAGTTCAATGAAAGTTGACTTCTGCTCAGTAATCTCCTTCAATGTCATGCCTAGTCGCCATACTTTTCTAGGAATTACTTCTTTAGGTTCTCTTATGAGCTTTTCTCTTCCTTTGCGCTTGTCTTTGCTCTCTACACTCACACGCTCAACAGGAAATTTGTCTTGATGTTTATAAGCAGATTTGGAGCTTCGGTTCTGAATCTCACTATAGTTTCTAATTCCACCTTCATAACATGCTCCATTATCCTTCTTAACTCACTAACTGATCTCCCTTTCAACTCATGAAATTTGTAATCATGACCTTGTAACCAACAAGTCATATTGTATTTGCTTAGTTTTGTTGTATCATAGTGGCCCAGCTCCTTTTTTGTTTTCTGAATGGACTGAAAGGCTATGAAGGTTTCATAATTGCAGTTGGGGATTATGAATCTTGCAAGCTCAATATCTTTGAGTACATCCTTCATCTCATTCATACTCATTCTTTCAATCATGTCATATGGAAAATCATGGTTAATCAAAGTCAAGAACATGGCAGATTTTGGCCTTTCTTCCAAAATATATTCTATAGTCATCAATTGTTCATCTTTTTCTTGTTGTTAATTGGAGATTCCATCTTGGTTAGCTCATTCCACTCATGATCACTCTATTCTTCAACATGTGACTTAGCCTCCATGGTAGATAACTCTACTGAAGGAGTGTGTTCAAGAGACATAGTATTTGTTCTTTTGGGTGAATCTTCAGTTTCGATCATTTCTCTCTTGTTTAAGGTGTTATTGGCTTTCTCCATATTCACTTGTATTCTCTCTTTTTAAGGTGTTTCATGCTTCACTGAATCTTTAAGTTCTCTCACTAGTTGATTTAATACATCAATCACTTCATTGTTGTATTGAGCATCTTCTGTTAGCCTTTTCAGTGATGACTCTTGATTTGTTAACACCTCCTCTTTCTCCTTTATCATTCTCTTTAGTTCCTTTATTCTTTCCAGCCACTTGTTAGATTTGATTGTCAATTTGTTGTAGCCACCAGATAACTTTTGCTCACTAGAATGTCATCATCACTAAGATCATCTTCATGATAAGCAATAACATCAACATAATTTTCTTCCCTTTCATCTTCTTGATTAATGTTAGCAATCTCAGCATTATCACCTTCAGCTAGAGCTACACTTGCAAAGTTTAAGCTAGATTCAGTTGCTAGATTTGTTGGTTCAGATGAGGTTGTTGTTGGTGTTGAATATCAATGGTTGGTGAAACATGGTTAAGTGTTATTAGAGAGAACTGGAGTTTGAGATTGGGTGATTGAGAATGGAACAGTGCTTGCTTGGGATGCTACATCTATCACACCAGAATGTATTGAGTTTTGAGATTGGGTAGCAGAAATAGGTTCTATATGGACACTTTTAGGTGATTGATTTTGTGGTGTTGGAGGTTGTTGATGAATTGGTGATTGTTGGTGAATAGGAGAGATAGGCAAGGTGTTTTCACTGGCTGGTGATTGAGGTTGTGGAGTTGGAAGTTGTTGATGAATTGGTGATAATGGGTGAATGGGAGAAATGGGCAAGGTGTTTTCACTAGCTGGTGATTGAGGTTGTGGAGATTTCTAATGATGAATTGGTGATTGAAAAGGAGAGTTAGAAGCTTGTTCAGTAGCAGCAAGGGAACTGTCATGTTGATCTTCATACACTAACTCTTATGGAATGTTGGCATTAGGATCAGCCACATGTGCAAACATGGGCATATCTTCACCTTCATACTTGCCACTGATTTTGTTCAACACAAGATCTTCCTAAGTGAGCTTGTACAAATACATAACCTTCTCTCTCTATCCCATCCAAATCAGAATTAATGATCAGTTGTATAAACCTTGGAAACATGAACATCTTATCTAGTTTTTGAACTCTTATTTGGTCATACAAACACCCTAGAAAGTACTTTGATTAGTTATAAGTTCTTTCTTCAAAGATTCCAATAATTCTAGAAGAGATATGCCTTAAAAATATACTCAATCCAGATTTCCTATTTGAAATGCACTTAAGAAAAGTGTGACAAAGAAATCGGTAGGGCTTGCACAATCTTTCTTTCTTAATCTCTCCTTTTCAAAATCACCATCATAGCCCATCAAATAGAATATCTTCTCAATATATTCATTTTCAAATACATCAAGATGACCTATCTCTTGATCTCCCAGCTCAAGCACCCTTCTTATGATCTGCTCATCGATTCTTAGTTGTCTATTCTTAATATCTGCATAGATAACTTCACTTTCTCCTTCTTCTACTATCTCAGCAGAGTTCCAAAAATCAATAATGTGTTGTTGGTAGATTACTGGCTCTTCCAACAGGCATAGAACAACCTAGATCTTCTTAAAATAGCAGATGAGATCTCGACACCCTTCAGACACAAGGTCGTCTGCATTTAGAAAAGCGTATACGTTGTGCTCTCTAGCAAATCAATTAGCCTCTTGTAAACAATGATCAATATATGAATCTCAGATCAAGTTTGATGTATGGTTTGATGATTTGAAGAAGATAATTTGAATGTTGGCGGAAAAAGGGGTTAACTTTTTATGATCAATTTTATAGGTCTAAAAAAGTGTTCTAAAAAAGTGAATAAAAATGACAAGGTCAAAAGTATCATTTATGCCCCTTGGACTTATTAATTTCATTTATTAAATGAAGTGGGTCCTTTTTTCTTATTACTCCTCCATGAAATTTATTGTTCATTTATAAATGATCTACAGATGATGATTAACTCATTAAATCCACAGATACTAGTTCTTCTGGAGATTATCTACGGATGTTTATCATGAAAAAACTAAATTTTGGTTAGTATATATATTACAAAAAGGATAAAAGTACATAAAGTAGAAAGTACAGACTCAAGACTTCAATGTACAGTTACCAAAAGCATGGACCTTTCACCAACTCATGTAAAGTTGGTGTCTAATCGGAGTTGCGGTGGAGAGGTGGTCCAGTTTTATGGTAAAGGTAAATCAGATAATAGCATGTGTTAAAAAGTCTTTGGAAGAAATCTGTCTTCAAGAGTTGGCTTCCGAAGACTTTGTCTTTGAAGCTTCAGAAGACTTCATGTTTGGCTTCGAAAGATATTGGTCTTGGCTTTGGAAGATTTCAGACTTAGAATGTTTTCTAAGGAAGAGTGTGAAACTTTCGAAGCATTCTACTTCAGTACACTTTTGCATGCATGCAGGAGAGACTTTGGATGTCTTGGGTTGCATCAGCCTTGTATGAAACCTTAAAAATCCCCCTAGGCTGATGCTACCAAAACACTTCAAGACTTCATATTTCAACAGTCCTCATCATGATGATGACCATCCCTTTCTTCATAAGATGATCAGGATCACTCAGACTCTCATAGTGTCTTCTCATATCAAAGAGATCATGCAAAGGTAGATTGAATATGTCTTGCCATGTGTAGACATCTTTAACACCTTGATCTCTGATGACATGCCATCTTTCTGGATTTGTAGTGTATGTCCAGGATAAGATTGGTCTTCCTGATGCTAGAGGAGCTATTTGAATTGGAGTTGGTGTAGCTTCCTCTTGTTACACATCCTTAGGATGTTCTGACTCATACTGAGGTTTGGAGATGGATGCTTCTTTCCTCTTCTTTGGCTTTGGTTTATAAGCCATCCTTTTTCTTCTTTTTGAACCTTTTAACTGAGAAGACTAGCCTACAACATTTTGTTGATCTTCTTTGTTTTTCAGTTGAGTTTTCCTCTATCACAAGTTCAAATTAAGAGGGGATAGAACCCTGCTGGGGATCAGAAGTATAAGCTTGTTGATGCTCAGTAGGAGGTTCAGGTTGTGTTGTCTCAAATGGTTCAACCTTAACCTCCATTTCTTGAGGGACCTGACTTGGTGAGGAGTGTAAGTCAACTAGTTCTCCTCTTTGAATCTTCTACTTGATCAACCTATGCTCATCCATAGTGGATAGAGACATGGGGCCAAGTCTCCTTCCGTAGAATCCATACAGCTTCAAGAAGCTCATCATACTCTGCCTATCAGCAGATTTCTTCATAATATTCTAGATGATGGCTCTTGACCTTGCAGCTTCTTCCCTTAACCTCTTCTTTGTAATTTTTCTTTCTTTGGTTACTTCAAGTTCAAGCTGTTTGAGATACTCCAACTCAATGTATTCAAAGGATAAGGGAAGAAGTACATCTGCTTGATAGAGGCCTGTGGAACCCAGGTAGTGATCATTTTAATCCTATCAGTTTCATTGTCTACCTGAGGTTCTTGTGGAGCCGCATCCTCTTGTACAAGGCTTTCTTGAACTGGGGAGAGAGTAGGAAAATGCTTGTAGAGTCTCTTATATCTTCTTTCTTCTTTGATTTGAAGAAGTAATACTGCATCCTCTGTCTTCTTTCTTTCCTTTGACACTTCCATGTCAGCTAGTTCATTTAATTCATCTAAGGGAAGATAGATGATATTATCAATATCATAGTTCCTGGTCTGTAAGTAGCTTATCATGGTTGCCCTCAACTCATCATCCTGAGTGTTTGGCCTAGGGGCAGCCCTGATAGCAGCTTCCATGAATCTTGCAGACCCAGTGGATGAACTTTCTCCCCTTAGCTTCCTCTTCCTCTCTCTCTCTCCTCCTCCTCAATCTCCTCAGAAATCATTTTTCTTTTCCCTTTGTCACTCACAAACCTTTGTGACTCAGGGTGGAGAGACCTTTGGCCTTCATTACTGATGTAGCTTCCAAGCTCTAGCTAGAGAAAGGTTGTGATGCACCTTCACCAGCAAATGATTCACTAAGGGAATGAATTACTGAAGTAGTTTTGGATGTGACAAGGCTTTTAGGCTCTACCACTAGGCCTTCAGTCAAGGTTTCCCTTTCAAAGCTAATCTTAGGGTCTGCCTCAACATCTAGTTGACCAATAGTATCACCTAATTGCCTTGGTCTCCTTCTAAGTCTAAACTCTTTAGTAATTTTATCTTGTATCCTTTGAGCCAGCCTGTCAGCTTGCCAAGATTGGCTTAGGTTGAGAAGTGGCATGCTGATAAGGTCAAGACCTTCATAGTAGTTCAAGGTCTGAAAGTTAAAGACTTCTTGCTGCCTTTGAACTCTTTGAAGAATAAGGGCTCTTCTATTGGCATCATACACCCACCCTATGATGTAATTGAAGTTCCTTGAAGTGGAGATGACACTAGCCTTGGTATCCATTCCTTAAAAAGACTCTGAATGAAGGAGTCTATAGAGTCCATATCAATGTCAACTTGAGGAAGTTGCTGAGTATAGACAGTTGCAAGTGAGGATGGCGAGTCCTCAATATCCATACTCTGTGAGGAACTCCCAGGTTCTGTGTCTGTGGTGACTTTCTCCCCCTTTTTGGTAGCATCACGCACCTATATAGGTGAGCTAGAGGTTTGATAAATTACATTAACAGGTTCTTGTGTTCTTGGTTGAGCTCTTCTTAAAGGTCTCCCAGCTAGTTTTTCCTTAAGCTAAGATATCTCAAGTTGCTAATCATTGACCCTGTTTTGCAGGGTAGTCCCCTGAGATTCAAGGTGACTAACCTTAGAGACTAAATAGGTGCATGTTTGTGTCAGTTTATGCACCTTTAGTCTTAGATTCCCCTCATTTTCATTAGAAGAATCATTGGGGGATGAGAGAATTGGACCAAAGTCTTCTCTCTCACCACCAGCTTCAGTTGTCATGGTTGAGGTCTTAATTATGACAGCTTCAGTGGAAGTGTCAATGGGCTGAATTGTCATGGTTGAGGTCTTGATTATGTAATCACTTGTTGAAGTGAGAGCCTCTTCCATATGGATATCCTGAATAGGTTCAAAAGTATCCACCTCAGAGATAGGTGACTGATATGGGCTAGACATAGGTGATTCAGGAGCACTCATCTCTCTTTGAGTGGGGGAGGAATAGAGAGACTCATGATACTCACTGAAACCTAAGTTTTCATCAGTATAGAAGTCAAGGTTGGAAATTGGTTGGTTTAAGTCCAAAGGTTGGGGATGGTAGTTGTCCCTTGAAGGTTGTTCATCTAAGTGTAGAGACTCAAAATGAAGGCTTAAGGTTGTTGGGCTTATGAGCTCACCAGTCTGAGCATGAGGAACCTCAGGACTAATAGTTGAAGGGATGGGATTGATTTGCTCCTCTGGAGAAGTGGGAGCTCTAGATTCCACTTCTTCCTATGTGGTTAGTGATATGGGCGCCTGCACAGATCGAATAGCTTGTGTAGGGGTTTGTTTGGATCTTCTTTGGTATGTGAGGGTGATTTGTGGTTGTTTTGGTGGTTAAGATGTAGAAGGTGTGGGTTCAACACTGGCTTGTGTTGCCAGTTGTCACCTTGAGCAATGAGCTCTAACATTTTTAGGACCAGGGTTGTTTCTACCCAGAGAAGCCAACAGTTGGCTTCTTCAAGATTTTAAAGATGTTGGGCTTCATCTGTTCTATTTTAAGAATATTATATGTTTCCCTTAACTATGAGCCAAGTTCACAGTTGAGAATGTGTTGAACATATCTAGGAAACATAATATTCTAAGGAGTCTGAGTTAGCAACCAGGTTTGTATAGACAAATTGAGAATAGTTGAACTTGACTACCTAAACCATCCCATGCACTGTGAAGAAGAGATCATTAGTAATATGGTCCCAACCCCCATGCTTATTGGATAAGCTATGGATGACCACATGGAGTAGGTACTTCCACTGGGTTAAGACCTTCCATTTCCTAAAGGTCTTTACAGAGAAATCCCCTCATAGCCCATCTACTGGAAGGACTGGTTAACAACTTTTTTAGGAAAGGACAACTCACCTTCCTCATCATCTAGTTGAATATGTGTATTCATGATAGCTGGAGTGATGAAAATTGTCCTCCCCTGTATTGTAGCAGACAGTGCCTTCTCCCCATCTAGAACAACCTCTTGATGGGTTTTCCAAAAATCAAGTAAATGATCCTCATAAAGAACATGATCGATGGTAAGGGAGGTGGAATAGTTAGACAAAGCCAAGAATTGGCAAACCTCTGAGAAGTGTGGATCTTTCTCAGAGTTTAACCGGGCAACCTGATTGTGTTGTCTGTGTAACTGCATGGAGAAATCAGGGTCATTTCTTTTCTTAAGGTTGGCCACTTAGGAAATCTTAATGGTGAAGGAAAGAAAGAACGAAGGCGGTTGTAGAGAGAATTTTGGGGATTTAGGTTTGGAGGAAAGATGAAGATGATAGAAAGATGGGGAAACCGTTGGGTTTATATGAATAGGATTTAAGACAAAATTAATGAAAGAGGATAAACTTTGAAATCCAAATGCCGGTCCCACCTCTAAAAAAGAAGTTTACTTTTAGCTCAAAAAGTAGTTTTCTTGGAATTCGAAAATCTTTTGAAGTTAAATTGTCTTCGGAAGTTTTAATGAAAAAGCTTTTGAAGCCAAAATGACTTCGGAAGAATTTCCTGAGAGTTTTTTAAAATTTTGCTTCAGAATAAAATTGAGACATAAAAGTTTTATTCAATTAAGAATAAAGCTTTCGAGAGTTTATTTGCTTCGAAGGAAAATTGTCCTTGAAAACATGCAAGTGCCTAAGAGAGAATTTTAAGCTTTGGAAGAGATTTCAAACATTTCTTCTGAAGGCAATTTACTTAGGCAGTTATTTGTTTTGAAGGCATAAGTTTCTTCTGAAAATAAAACTATATCTTCCGAAGGAAAAAGACCAAGATTTTCAAAAATTCTAAGGAAAGTTCTTCTAAAAAGATTTTTGTCCAGAGAAAAGAAGAGCTTATGCAGGTGATAGAATAGACAACTTAGGACACACAGGTTTTAGAAATAATATGATTAAGTTTTAAGAAAAGCTACTCAAAGTTAATCATCCCAATAGCTAATATAAGATACTTGAATCTTTGTTCATCAAAAGCTTTGGTGAACAGATCAACATATTGTTCATTTGTGTTAACCTTGAATAGTTTGATTAATCTCTTTTCAAAGTTATCTCTAATTAAATGATACCTGATATTGATGTGCTTTGTCCTTGAGTGTTGCACATGATTTCTGTGATTGAGATAGCACTGTTGTTATCTATATGGATGGTAGTCTCCTTGAAGTTTAATCCATAGTCAAGCATTTGATTTTGAATCCAAAGCACTTGAGCACAATAGCTTACAAGAACAATGTATTCAGCTTCAATAGTTGATTTAGAGACACAGGATTGTTTCTTGCATTGTCATGAGACAACCCTTCCACCAAGAAACTAACATCTCCCAGATGTAGACTTTTGCAATCATATTGCAACCACCATAATCACTATCTATATATTCATATAGATTGAAGTCAGAGTTCTTGGGATACTAGAGGCCAAGTGTTAAGGCACCTTTGAGCTATCTTAGAATTTTTTTGGCAGTGATAAGATGTGACATCTTAGGGTTGGATTGATATCTTGCACAAGTACATGTGGCAAACATGATATCAGTCCTACTAGCTATAAGATACATAAGAGACCCAATCATAGCCTTGTAAAGATGTTCATCCACACACTCCCTTGAAGATCAGGTCCAAAGGAATGGTTTCTTGCTATGGGTGTCTTAGCAATCTTACAATCAGTCATGTTGAACCTTTTGAGTATGTCCTGAACATACTTTGACTGACTTATAAAGACGCCATCTTCAAATTGCTTCACATGAATTCCCAGAAAGAAATTGAGTTTCCCCATGGCACTCATTTCAAATCTGTCCTTCATTAGCTTCTCAAAGTCTTTACAGAGCCTTGGATTAGTTGAACCAAAGATGATGTCATCTACATATACGTGAACTAGCATCAAGTCATTTTCTTGTCCTTTGATGAAGAGAGTTCCATCTATAGTACCCCTTCTATATCCATGCTCGCAGAGATACTGAGATAGAGTCTCATACCACTTCCTTGGTGTAGCCCATAAAGAGCTTTATCAAGCTTGCAGACATAATCAAGATGATCAGGATCTGCAAAGCCAGGTGGTTGTTTGACATACACCTCTTCATCAATTTCCCCATAGATAAAAGCACACTTGACATCAAGTTGATAGACCTTGAAGTTTTTGGATGCAACAAAATCCAAGAATATCCTAACAGCTTCTAGTCTTGCTACGGGAGCAAAGACATCAGTGTAGTCAATTCCTTCTTATTGTGTGCACCCTTGAACAACTAGTCTATCTTTATTCTTTATCACAATTCCTCTATCATCATTATTATTCCTAAACACCCATTTGGTTCCTATAGTAGTCTTCCCATAAGGAAGATGACATAGGTTCCAAACCTTTTGCCTTTTGAATTGAAGTAGCTCTTCTTGCATAGCTTCAACCCAACTTCCATCTTTCAGAGCCTCATCAATCTTCTGGGCTCTATCTGAGATAAGAAATAAGAGTGAAGACAAATATTTGCTTCATGGGTTTTTGCTCTTGTTCTTACCCATGTGTCAACATTTCTAATATGTTTGTGATGGGATGAGACTTGTGGATCCTTAGCTGAGGGATCACAACAAGTTGTTGAGAAAGATCTAAATTAGAAAAATTTAGATATGGCATTGATGTTTCTCCCACAATATCATCACACTTATCAAGAGAGACTTGATCCAAAGAGTGTGTGACATCATTGATGTTGTCTTCTATGGAGTGGTTGTCAGCATCAAGAAATTCTTGATCACTATCACCACCACCATTTTCATCTACAATTGAAGCTTCTTTATCTGGTTGTGGAGCCTATGAGCTAGAATTTGAAGGCATCTTAGATGTATCAACTGAATTTGTCATTGTTATGCTGCTAAAAACTTCAATTGAAGAGTTAGTTACAACTAGAGTTAAAATTTTATAGCTTTGTAACGCCCGGTTATTTTTAAGACAAAGAAAGAAAGAATAAAGTGAAGCAAAAAGAAGGAAAAGAAATACAACCCAAGTCTAGGGGTTAAAAGTGACAAAAAGGACAAAATCTTTGAAAAGTTGGTGATAAAGGTGGCATGGCTGCCCACACCCTTTCTACACACATAATTCTCGGACATTTTAGAGAAAGAAGGAAAGAGAGCAGAAAATCCTCAGTTTTGAAGGAAGAACAAGAAGAATTCGAATTCAAGGTAAGAATTCATGTGTTCATGATATTCTTGATTGATTTTATCCTCGGGTTTATGCTTATGTGTGTGTACGTGTTTGGGTGTGTTTTTAGTGGGTTTCTAGGCGGTTGAACTCAATTGCAAACGAGTTTGGAAGAAGCCATACTCAAGAGCTGCTAAGGTGAGTTCTAGAACCCCACTTTTACTGGTTTTTAACTATTTTGGGGCTGGAAATGCATGAATGTATGTTTTCATTAAACTAGGTTTTCAACCCGTATGTATGAATGTGTGTATGCTGTGATTATGATGTGATGTTTGGCTATGTTCATGTTTGATGATGTATGATTGTGATTCTAAGGCTTAGAAGGTAAGATTTAAGCTTAGAACATGATAGATGGTGATTGGGAACTGAGATCTGATGTTTAGAGCTCATATGTTTAAGTTTTAGCATCTGCCTAAGTATGCAGAAGAAATGCGGATGAGCATTAACTATTAAGTAAGTCAATACGGATGAGTAATGGAAGTCAATGCGGATGAGCAGTTAAATACGGATGAGCATTAACTATTAAGTAAGTCAATGCGGATGAGTAATGGAAGTCAATGTGGATGAGCAGTTAAATGCGGATGAGCATTAAGTAAGTCAATGTGGATGAGTATTGGATGAAATGTAGATGAACATTGACTAAGTATGGGAAATGCGGATGAAGTAAAATGAATGCGGATGAACTATGGCAAATGCGGATGAACAAAAGACAAATACAGATGAACACTTAGAATAGTTTTTGACTTTCTGGAGAAAAGTGAAGTTTAGGCTTGACTTGGGAGATTCCGGAGGGCTATGTAAGTTGACCTTTTTGAGGTCATAGATGATATGATAGGCATGATGTTATAATGGTATGTATGACGCTTATGTATGATGTATGTGATGTATGTTATGTATGTATGATGCCCTGTATGATGATGATGACTGTGTATGATGATGTTCCTTTCATTGTATGTTTATTTTCCCATGGCTTTACGTTGAATGTTAATGAATGAAATGAAAGTATTATGTAACGTAAAGTGGAAGATAATGAAAGAGGAACATGATGAATGAATGCATGCATTAATGAACGATGGAAGGTAAAGAAAGTCTTGCAAGCCTTGTATGTCGGGACACGCCCCATTGTAGGGTGTTAGCCCAATAGTGTGTGGGTTAGCTACCCCAGAAGGATGCACATCGGGGTCCTTATTTGTGATTGACCATATGTATGGAACCTTTGTCGCTTACCCTAGATACTGTGGCCAGGCTGCTGTGCGCCATGACGGGGGGGGGTCAATGATGGACTCCAGCCCAGTATCAGCTTTATGCATGACGGAGGGTATAGCACATGATAATGGTACACCTGAACTTACCCTAGGTACTATGGCCAGGCTGATGTGCGCCATGACGGGGGGTCTATGACGGACCCCAGCCCAGTACCAGGTTTATGCATGACAGTAGGGTAAGGTTTATGGTTTTGATGGAATGAAATGAAAGTAATGAATGGGAATGATAATGACGTATGATGAATGAAAGAATATTAATGAATGAATGATGAAGATAATATTATTTTCTATTTGTACGTATGATGTGTGATCACATGCAAAAGTAAAGAACGGTTTAATGAAAGTAAAAGTATGTTCTATTATAAAACTAGAACTCGCTTAGCAACGCTGACTTTTTATGCATTTTCTAGTTGGCAGGTGAGTATTGCTAGGATGGCATGGGGCAGCTACTTGGCATTTTGGATGGCACTCTTTTGTTACTGTTTTTGCATTGTAATGCAAACAAATGAAAATGTGTAATGAATGATTGTATTAACTTGCAAAAGCACTTATTATGAAAGAAAAATTATTTTAATGTTTCGTTGCGATGTTTTTAGGAAAATTAAATGAAATTGTATGTTTTGTGAGAAATGATTGGCTAGCTGTAAGCGTCCCGGGAACGGGGCTTACAAGTTGGTATTAGAGCTAAAGTTTAAGTGAAACGGGTAAATTTTCAAAATAAACCTTAACTTAAACTGAAAATGGGATGGAAAGCAAAGGGATGCCAGTCCGAGTAGCTACGTGCCATGAGGTATTTTCTTAATGTTAACCAGTATTATGTGCGCATATGATGTGGCTATGTGTTGCTCTTAGAATTAGATACTGATGTAGTTAGGATAGGAAATGCTTGGGGTATGAAGAGTAAAGTAAATGGCTAATCACAACTGTCCACTGTAATTAGGGACTTCTTATACTTGACATAAACTGAGTTGTTCCCTTGAATGACCATGTTAGTGTTTGAATCTTTTAGCGTGTGTGTGAGGATGGCCGGTGATATGTCATCTAAAGCTTCACGTGTTGGAGGACGTGGTGCTGAACCACAAGTAACGAGAGGAAGGCCTAGGGCGGAAAAGGTGGTTCATGAAGAACCAGAGACCCCTCATCCAGAGGGTGGTGATGAGAGTGCTAATTTGAAAGCCTCAGTAAAAGTGGCTATTGTGGAAGAAGTTCATCAGGTCATGCAGACAATCTTACTGTTTGTAGTGATTAAAGTTGTACGGGAGGGGGAGAGGAAGGAAAGAAGTAGACCTATGGACGAAAGGAGACAGCCCGAGACTGAGACGGTTCGATCTGATGATGAAGAAGAGGAGGAAGAAGAAGAGCCTATGCCGGAGGTGGCACGAGGCTGTAACTACGGGGCATTTCAAAGGTGCAAGCCCCCTACTTTTGATGGTAATGGCACTACTGCTGCTGCTCACCGATGGGTGAGAGAAATGGAAGTTGTTCTGAATATCAGCGAGTGCTGGGAGGATCAAAAAGTGAAATTTTATGCCCACTCTTTCGTGGACTCAACTTTATGCTGGTGCGAAAATATTTTCCAAGCTGAGGGTAGTCGGGCTGTTGGGAGGATGAGATGGTCTGAGCTGAAAAAGTTGGTGATTGAGGAGTTTTGTCCTCATAGGGAGATAGACAAAGCTGAGAGGGAGTTCCTGCACTTGGAAGCGGGGACGATGACATATCAGCAGTACACCACCAAGTTCAATAAGAGGTACATTTAGGGACTGCAGGCGGATATTCGCAGGCACATGATCGCTACCCAACCGAGCATGTTTAGGTTGGCGGTAGATTTGGCAGGGAGGTTGTATGATGAGAGGGCTATGGTGGTGGTGGCTGGTGGTGGCTGAAGGTAGCAAGAAAGGGAGCGGTGACTGGAATTAGAATGGGAAAAGGTTTTGTCGAGGTGGTGCCTCGATGAGTAACAAGAAGGCACGGGTGGATGACTATCGTGTGGTCACATCTAGTGCAGGGTCGAAGATGTGTGGTAGATATGGGAAGGAAAATACTGGAGAATGTAGACTGGGACTGAACTTATGCTTCAAATGCGGGAAGACGGGGCATATAGCCAAGGACTGTCGTACGGTCCGATGTTTTAACTATGGCGTGGAGGGCCACATGACTAGAGACTGTAAGAAGCCGAGGGCTGAGGGTTCTGGGGTGAAGAAGACAGGAGGTGAAGGACCGAGGGTGAGCGCCAGAGCATTTACAATGACACAGGAGGAGGCTAGACGGACCCTGATGTCATGTCAGGTATGTTTCTAGTAAACCAAACTTTAGCCTCTATGTTATTCGATTCTGGTGCTAGTAAATGTTTCATTTATGCTACTTTCTGTGCTAAACTACCTGTTAGTAGTAAGAATATAAATGTGCCCTTTGATGTAGAAACCGCCATAGGTAAGGCTATCAAAATTTCTGAGGTGATAGAAGGATGTGATGTGGAATTAGAAGGTCATAAGTTTCCAATTAGATTGTTCGTGATGACCTTAGGTGGTTTTGATATGGTTCTTGGGATGGGTTGGTTGGCGGACTACGAGGCGAACATTGTGTGTCGCAAGAAGATGATTCATTTGACAGGTCCTGACGGGAGTTCAACGGTTTATAGTGATCGGGTCATGACGATTCCGAAAGTAATCTCCATGGCGGTGGCGGGAAAGTGCATGAGGCGTGCATGTAGCGCCTACTTGGCTTATGTGAAAGATGTGGAAACACCAACACCACAACTGTCTGATGTCCTGGTTATGTGTGACTTTCCAGATGTGTTCCCATAAGACTTACCAGGAGTGCCACCTGACCATGAGATCGAGTTTCAGATTGATTTGATACCAAGTGCCAACCTGTTGTCAAGGCACCGTATTGGTTGGCTCCGACTGAGATGAAAGAGTTGATGGAGTAGTTGCAAGAGATGCTTGATAAGGGGTTTATTAGACCAAGTATCTCTCCTTGGGGTGCTCCGGTCTTATTCGTAAAGAAGAAAGATGGTAGTATGAGGATGTGTATTGACTACCGTGAGCTGAATAAGTTACGATAAAGAACCGCTACCCCTTACCAAGAATTGATGACTTGTTTGATCAGCTTCAAGATGCCAGTTGGTTTTCAAGGATAGACCTTTGATCTGGTTACCATCAGTTGAAAGTGAAGGAGCAGGATATCCCTAAAATGGCTTTTCGAACACGTTATGGTCATTACGAGTTTCTTGTCATGTCATTTGGTTTGACCAACGCTCCAGCTGCTTTTATGGATCTAATGAATCAAGTGTGTCGACTGATGTTGGATAAATCAGTGATTGTGTTTATTGATGATATCCTGATTTATTCAAAGAGCGAGATTGAGCATGTCGGTCACATTCGGGAGGTTTTGGAGATGCTAAGAAAGAAAAAGTTGTATGCCAAGTTATCCAAGTGCGTGTTCTGGTTGCGCGAGGTTCAATTCTTGGGTCATGTGGTGAATCCTAACGGGATCATGGTGGATCCGGCAAAGGTGGAGGCAGTGATGCAATGGAAGTCTCCAAAGACGCCATCCGAGATTTGTAGTTTCTTGGGTTTGGCAGGGTACTACAGAAGATTCATCCAAGACTTTTCTAAGATCGCTTCTCCACTAACTAATTTGACCTAGAAAGATGTGAAGTTTGTATGGGTCAAGCTCAAGAAAAGGCATTCGAAGAATTGAAAGCGAAGCTGACTCAAGCTCCTGTTCTGTCATTCCCCGATGGAAGTGAAGATCTGGTGGTTTATTCTGATACTTCCTACTCGGGGTTGGGGTGTGTCTTAATGCAGAGAGGGAAGGTTATAGCTTATGCATCCCGACCATTGAAGGTTCATGAGGTCAATTATCCTACTCATGACTTGGAGCTAGCAGTCGTGGTCTTTGCGTTAAAGATATGGAGGCACTATCTTTACGGGACGCAGTGCACCATATTCACTGACCACAAGAGCTTGAAGTACTTCTTCAAGCAGAAGGACCTGAACATGAGGCAAAGACGATGGTTGGAGCTTATAAAAGATTATGATTGCGAGATCCATTACCATCCGGGCAAAACCAATGTGGTGGCGGATGCCCTTAGCCGAAAAAAGAGGCCCGAGCCGATTCAAGTGAAAGCATATCAGTTGATCATGACCTCTAATGTAATGAAGCAAGTCAAGGAGTTACAAGATGAAGCGTTGAAAGAAGATCATCTTAACTCTGAAAGAATGAGAGGTCTGGTTGCGGAATTGGGCGAAAACACGCTTGGTGTTAGAACCCGATTTGGACGGATGTGGATTCCTCATTTTGGGGATCTACGCATGAAGATCATGGATGAAGCTCATAAGACTCGAGATTCTATTCATCCTGGTGCTACAATGATGTACCAAGACGTGAAGAAAGATTATTGGTGGCCAGGTATGAAGCGCGTTGTGGTGGAGTATGTGAGTAAATGCCTTACTTGTCTACAAGTAAAGGCCGAGCACCAAAAGTTGTATGGGAAGATCCAACCTTTGGATATACCGGAATGGAAGTGGGAGCACATCGCCATGGATTTCATTACAAAGCTCCCGCGTACCCCAAAAGGGTATGATGCCATATGGGTGATAGTTGACCGTTTGACGAAGAGTGCTAACTTCCTACCGATTGCCGAGACATATTCATTCGAGAGGTTGGCGGATCTGTTCATCAAGGAAATTGTAACTCGTCATGGTATGTCGGTGTCTATTGTGTCTGATCGTGACACCCGGTTTACATCTAAATTCTGGAAGAAATTCCACGATGCGATGGGGACGAGGTTACACATTAGCACAGCTTATCATCCTCAGCCAGATGGTCAGTCAGAAATGACCATTCAGATGTTGGAGGATATGCTTCGTGCTTGTGTTATCGATTTTGGAAGGAGTTGGGATGACCACTTCCCGTTAGCTGAGTTCTCATACAACAACAGTTATCATGCCAGTATTGGTATGCCTCCTTATGAGATGCTATACGGTAGGAGATGTAGAACACCCGTCTGTTGGGGTGATATTGGTCGGAAGGAGTTAGGAAGCGTCGAGGTAATCGAGGCTGCGACTAAGAAGCTTGAAAAGATCAAAGCCTTTGTGAAGGTAGCCAAAGATAGATAGAAGTTGTATGCTGATAAATGACACAGACCGATTGAGTTTAAGGTAGGTGATCGGGCTATGTTGAAGGTCTCACCTTGGAAGGGTATCATCCAATTCAGAAAGCGGGGCAAGTTGAGTCCAACGTATATAGGGCCATCCGAATCGTTGCTCGAGTAGGAGAGGTGGCCTATAGACTGGAATTCCCAGATGAGTTAAGTGGAAATCACCTGACATTCTATGTATCTCATCTGAGGAAGTGTTTAGCAGATGAGGATATGATTGTTCCACTAGAGGATATCGAAGTAGATGAACGGCTTAATTATATGGAGCAACCAGTGGCAATCATGGATTGAAAAAAGAAGAGGCTGATGAATAAACCTCTTGTGCATGTACAGTGGAAGCACAGGAAGGGATCCGAGTCTATGTGGGAGACTGAAGAAAAGATGAGACAACATTACCCATAATTCTTTGAGGAATAACAGGTTTCGGGGACGAAACCTATATAAGGGGGGTGGATTTGTAACGCCCGGTTATTTTTAAGACAAAGAAAGAAAGAATAAAGTGATGTAAAAAGAAGGAAAGGAATTAAAACCTAAGTCTAGGGGTTAAAAGTGACAAAAAAGAGAAAATCTTTGAAAAGTTGGTGATAAAGGTGGCATGGCCGCCCATCACCCTTTCTACACACATAATTCTCGGACATTTTAGAGAGAGAAGGAAAGAGAGCAGAAAATCCTCGGTTTTAAAGGAAGAACAAGAAGAATTCGAATTGAATGTAAGAATTTACGTGTTCATGATGTTCTTGACTGGTTTTATCCTCGGGTTTATGCTTATGTGTGTGTACGTGTTCGGGTGTGTTTTTAGTGGGTTTTTAGGCGGTTGAACTCAATTGCCAACGACTTTGGAAGAAACCATACTCAAGAGCTGCTAACGTGAGTTCTAGAACCCCTCTTTTACCAGTTTTTAATTGTTTTGGGGCTGGAAATGCATGAATGTATGTTTTCATTAAACAGGGTTTTCAACCTGATGTTTGGCTATGTTCATGCTTGATGATGTATGATTGTGTTTCTAAGGCTTTAAAGGAAAGATTTAAGCTTATAACATGATAGATGGTGATTGGGAATTGAGATCTAATGTTTAGAGTTCATATGTTTAAGTTTTAGCATCTGCCTAAGTATGCAGAAGAAATGCAGATGAGCATTAACATTAAGTAAGTCAATGCGGATGAGTAATGGAAGTCAATGAAGATGAGCAGTTAAATGCGGATGAGCATTAACTATTAAGTAAGTCAAAGTGGGTGAGTAATGGAAGTTAATGCGGAGGAGCAGTTAAATGCGAATGAGCATTAACCACTAAGTAAGTCAATGTGGATGAGTATTGGATGAAACACAGATGAACATTGACTAAGTATGGGAAATGCGAATGAAGTAAAATGAATGTGGATGAACAAAACACAAATGCAGATGAACAGGAAAAAATTGGAGCTTGAAGTAAAATGAATGCGGATGAACTATGGCAAATGCGGATGAACAAAAGACAAATACAGATGAACACTTAGAATAGTTTTTGACTTTCTGGAGAAAAGTGAAGTTTAGGCTTTGACTTGGGAGATTCCGGAGGGCTATGTAAGTTGACCTTTTTAAGATCATAGATGATGTGATGGGCATGATGTTATGATGGTATGTATGATGCTTATGTATGATGTATGTGATGTATGTTATGTATGTATGATGCCCTGTATGATGATGATGACTGTGTATGATGATGTTCCTTTCATTGTAGTTTATTTTCCCATGGCTTTACGTTGAATGTTAATGAATGAAATGAAAGTATTATCTAACTTAAAGTGGAAGATAATGAAAGAGGAACATGATGAATGAATGCATGCATTAATGAATGATGGAAGGTAAAGAAAGTCTTGCCAGCCTTGTATGTCGGGACACGCCCCATTGTTAGGTGTTATCCCAACAATGTGTGGGTTAGCTACCCCAGAAGGATGCACATCGGGGTGCTTCTTTGTGATTGACCATATGCATAGAACCTTTATTGCTTACCCTAGATACTGTGGCCAGGCTGCTGTGTGCCATGACGGGGGGTCAATGATGGACTCCGATCCAGTATTAGCTTTATGCATGATAGAGGGTATAGCACATGACAATGGTACACCTGAACTTACCCTAGGTACTATGGCCAGGCTGTTGTGCACCATGACAGGTGTCTATGATGGACCCCGGCCCAATACCAGCTTTATGCATGATGGTAGGGTAAGGTTCATGGTTTTGATGGATTGAAATAAAAGTAATGAATAGGAATGATAATGATGTACGATGAATGAAAGAAGGTTAATGAATGAATGATGAAGATAATAATTACATTATCTATTGTACATATGATGTGTGATCACATGCAAAAGTAAAGAATGGTTTAATGAAAGTAAAAGTATGTTTTATTATAAAACTAGAACTCACTTAGCAATGCTGACTTTTTATGCATTTTCTAGTTGGCAGGTGAGCATAGCTGAGGATGGCGCGGGGAAACTACTTGGCATTTTGAATGGCATTCTTTTGTTACTGTTTTTGCATTGTAATGCGGACAAATAAAAATGTGTAATGAATGATTGTATTAACTTGCAAAAGCAGTTATTATGAAAGAAAAAGTTATTTTAATGTTCCGTTGCGATGTTTTTATGAAAGTTAATTGAAATTGTATGTTTTGTGAGCAATGATTGGCCAGCTGTAAGCATCTCGGGAATAAGGCCTTACAAGCTTGAAGGTCTTTTCAATTAAAATCTTGGATTAGAATCACCTGTAGGTTGTATGTCTGTGGATCCTGAAACATGCTCACAAGATTTGTTAAAATAGTTGGTAACTAAATTAAGATCAAACAACCAGTTAGGACCCAAACCTTTCACACTGGCAGTGTGCTCATTGAAAGTCACATTGGCTGACTCTTCAAATATTCTAGTTCTCAGATTGTATACTCTATAAGCTTTAGCTTGGGAAGAGTATCCAATGAAGTGTTCATCATCTAATTTCTCAGCAAACTTGGCAATTTGATCTTTTTTATTCAAGATGGTGCAAGGACTTACAAATGACCTGAGAAAACCAATGAAAGGTTTCCTCTTGTGCCAAAGTTCATAAGGAGCTTTACCATGAGTCTTAACCACTAAAACTTTATTTTGCACATAGCAGGCAGTGTTGACTACCTCAACCTAGAACGTGATGGGCAGTTTAGAGTCGGACGCATAGTTCTTGTAGCTTCAATAAGTGTCCAGTTTCTCCTCTCAGTATTACTATTTTGCTAAGGAATCCTGGGAGCACTATATTGTCTTGTAATACCCTTTTCATCACAAAATGTATCAAGGATTTTGTTCTTAAATTTAGTTCCTTGATAACATCTTATGGTTTTGACCTTATGACCACATTGATTCTCAATCTTTAAGATGAAATTCTTTAGAATCTCAGGAGTCTCATCCTTAGTTCTAATGAAGAAGACCCAAGTGAATCTTATGAAGTCATATGTGATCACTAAACAGTAAGAGGTCCTTCCTAGACTCATTACACTGGTGGGGCCAAAGAGATCCATATGTAACAAGTGTAGAGAGTAGTGATGGAGTTTCTTTCTTTTGGTTTGTGAGATACCTTGTGTTGCTTCCTTTTCGGGCATGCCACACAATGATCATCACTTGTAAACTCTTTCTTTGGCAGTCCAATTACCAAATCAGTCTTAATAAGTTTGTTCATGTTTTTAAAGTTTACATGGCACATTCTTTTACGCCAAAGGAAAGACTCATCACTATTTTCTTTAGATAGAAAGCATGAAACTTCTCCTGAGGGAGATGTTTCTTGCAAATCCATCTTGTACATGTTCCTTCTCATGGGGGCTCTGAGCAGAATATGCTCATGAGAAATGAACACCCCGGGCTTGAGAACAATGCACTCATGATCAGTAAAGAGCACGTTATGACTCTGATCACAAAATTGAGATACACTCAGAAGGTTGTATCCAAGCTCCTTGACAAAGTTTACCTTCTCAACGCTGAGCTTACCATTTGTGACCTTGCCCTTTCCGGAAATGTAACCACCTTCATCTCCTCCAAAAGCAACTGGCCCTCTATCAATTCTTTCAAAATTTTAGAATAGTGACCTATTGTCTATCATGTGCCTGGAACAGCCACTATCAATGATCCAGATATTTTTGTTTGTCTTGAGCTGTTCCTGCACAAAGGAAATGATTAGTTACATTTGGAAACATGAGCCTTATTGGTCTTGGGCTCATTAAAAGAAGGAGAAGGTAATAAAATAGTAATAGATCCTATAGTTGTGCTTTGAGGATCTCTTGTTGTTGTTGATGAAGAACTTTCAGTCATTTGGTTTTTTTGTCTTCCATACCACCTTTGGAAGTTTAAACTGACCTTCAAAACTTTGGAAGCTTTTGTGGCTTCGGAAGTTTTTATGACTGGACCTTCGGAAGATCCTGTTAGCACTGCAGCAAACTTCAGTGCTTCGGAAGTATTCTTTTCTCCTGAGACCAAATTTTCTTCCGAAGGCAATTTTCCACTTGCCTTCTTCTTCATTTTGGAGCTTCCGAAGGAAACAGATTTTCCTTCCAAAGTTTTTTTCTTCTTCTCCAGACTCTTAGAAATTTCTTTCTTGTGATGTGGATAGTACTCTTTGGATTATAGATACAATCTTTAGCAAGATGAGAGGTACTCCACACATAACGCAGTCTAGTTTCTCCCTTCTAAGAGTCTTCTTCTGAGAACAAGGCTAAACTTGATCACTTTCAATCTCTATCTTCATCTTCTCAGATGATGTGGCAATCTTATGGGGTTAGAACTACCTTTGGTGCTTGATGGTTCATGTTGTACAGCAGTGGTGCACAACTTATTAGCCTTCTTCATGATGATAGGATGACTTGGACATGAACTAGAACTCTTGTTGTTTGAGTTCAAGTTTGTGTCCTCAGTTTTAACCACTTCAAATCCTGCAAAAACTAAGACTTGTTTCTGTGCAGAGCTAAAGGTGGCCTTGATCTCCTGAGCCTTCCTTCCTTTTCTTTTGCTCTTTTTGATCAAGTTCTTCCTCTTGGACTTGGTCATCCCAACAGCTTTACTCTCCTCAGAGGGATGATGACCCTTCTTAGAATGCTCTTCTTTACTCATCTTAGAGCCATTCTTGATCATCTTCTCTTCATCCTCTTCAATCAAGGGGTCTATGAGAGGAAGCTTATTTTTACAAGTTCCACACCTAGGAGATCTTACAGATAATATTGTGTGTGGATGAGCTATCTCATAAGATCCCAGTCCCTGCTTATTCTAATAACACACTTTTTCAAGCAAGGATGAGGATATCAAGTTCTTGAAGGTCTCTTCTTCAAGAACACAATTTTCTACTCTGGATTTGTTGATCACAAGCTCAGCCTGGCATTCAGTCAACTTAGTTTTGAGATCCTTGATCTAAGTCCTATAATAGGTGTGCTTATGTTTAAGAACTGGAATGGTTTTCTCTAAGTCCTCTATCTTTAACTTAAAATCATTTTCAGATTTTTTGAAATCAGATTTTAAGATGTTCAAGGACTCAATATCAGATCTCATCTCTAAGTTGTAGGACTTGTATCTATTAACTTTAGCAATACATTCAGGATTGCAAAGATGTTCCAATACCTCGGCTTCATCATGATTATCCATGAGTGCTTGATTTGGAGATGCATCTTCCACCTGAAAGCTCTAGTCAAAGCCTCCTTCTTCAACAGCAACTACAGCTTGCTGCTTTGGCTTCTCATTCTGGGGAGCTCTCTTAGTGTAGTTTGATTTGGATTGAGTCTGGCCACCATTTGCTCTTGGTGCCTTGCACTCTCTAGCAAAGTGTCTCATCTGGGGGTTACAGTTGTAACACTTTACCTTGCTTTTATCCAGTCCAAACTTTCCACTAGCTACATTGCTAGGAAACTTCCTCCCTATCCTTCTGTAGAACTTCTTGGCTCTATGAGTGAGAAGATCCATCTGTTAAACTATCTCCATATACTCCAGATCATCTGGATGGATACAGTCCAAGTCCTTAAGGGTGAAGAGAAAGTTGCCTGAGGATTCATCAACATAGACAAAAGCATGAGAATAACTTGTCTCTTGGAAGGGATTTCCTTGAGTGTAGTTTTCTCTTAGAGTCTTTGGGAAGGTGATGAATGGACCCTTTTGTGTGATGTCAGGGTAGTATATAAGATGATGTTGAGGTTCTATGCTATCCCTTTCAGTCACATGAAGGGTTGTAGCCATTTAATTGCTAGAGTTACCAGATGAAGTTTGCATGTTCATCTCCATCTGGTATCCATTGAGAATACCATACAACTCTATCTAAGTAAGCGTCTTAAGGTTCTCAGTCCTCATGATAATAACACAATAATGTTTCCATTTTCTAGGAAGAGAGGACATGAACTTCCATACAATGTCCCTGTTCTCAAGAGTTACTCCAACATCCATTAGAGTATCCACAATCTCAACATGCCTGAAGTATTGTTGAGTCATGGTCTCGCCTGTTTTATAGGGGAAATTTTCAATCTACTGCTTGAGGAGATCCTTTGTGTTCTCCTTGGCTTTAGTTAGACCCTTAGACATAAGCTTTAGTGCTTCCCATAGTTGCTTTGCAATCTTGCACTTCTTGAAGCCTCTGTAGATGGAGTTTGGAAGAGAAGTTTGAAGGGCTTTCATGGCTTTTTGATCAATCTCTATTTTCTTCATGTCTTCATCAGATAAGTCAGCCACAGCTTTAGGAATCATACCACCACCAGTAGCAGATGGGGTGCTTGGTATGTAACGTCTTTCAACAACAGAGTCTCACATCCGGGAGTCTTGAGACTTGATAAAGCCTTCCATTCTTTGACACCAAGTATCAAAGTCTTCAGGAGTGATCAGTCGAGACTTTGTCATGGTTCCAATTTCCATGTCAGCTTTAGAGATAGTTGCCATTTGAGATGTTAAGTATTTTGTGTGTGTGAGGGATCTTAAGATGGTGAGATCTTATATCAAGAGCCTAGATTGATCTGATACCAAATGCAAGACCGTTAGAAGAGTGCAATGCACTTTTACAACACAACAACACAAGTGGAGAGTATTTAATAACACTTAACAGATCAAATGAGGAACTAGAAAGCAAGTGTTTAAGAGAGCTAAGAAACAAAAGTAATAAAGAGACAGAACAAGAACAGAACAACACAAGTATTTGGTTTTCAAGGATGATGTATATTTCTCTCTAGTTCCTTACAAGTTTTTACAAAGCAATGATAATGAGATATAAGGACCAGAGATACTTATACTACATTCTACAGCTGACCATACTTTGAAGGCTAGTTGTATACATGATTGACAACAACAAAATCAATGTAGAGTCAAATGGCAGATTGCCTTTTAACTAGTGACTATGACATGCCACATCTCACATCCTAATATATTACAAAAAGGATAAAAATACATAAAGTAGAAAGTACAGACGCAAGACCTCAATGTACAGTTACCAAAAACATGGACCTTTCACCAACTCATATAAAGTTAGTGTACAATCAGAGTTGTAGAGGAAAGGTAGTCCAACTTTATAGTAAAAGTAAATCAGATAATAGCATGTGTATTCGGAAAAAATCTGTCTTCAAGAGTTGGCTTCAAAAGACTTTTCCTTTGAAGCTTTGGAAGACTTCATGTTTGGATTTAGAAGATATTGGTCTTGGCTTTGGAATATTTCACACTTATAATGTTTTCTAAAGATGAGTGTGAAACTTTTGAAGCATTCTACTTCAGTACACTTTCGCATGCATGCAGAAGAGAAATTGGATGTTTTGGGTTGCATCAGCCTTATATGAAACCTTACAGCTTAGTGTGGCTTTACAAAAAGGGGTGGCCGAAATGGTCCCCATTTGATTCCCTCTCAATTCAAATTTTTATAAAAAATTTACAATCACATCCCTTGTTTTATAAAATTAAAACCATTTTAATTTTATATCACTAACACACACTATTATTTGCCATTGCTTAACCATATTAAATAATGTACAAATAATCTTCTATGAACAAATTATATATATATAATGATGTTCATCTACAAAAGCAATAATTTAGAAAATCCAATTTTCTAAATTGGTGTCATTATTATTTGTGTGATCTTATCAACAAATAAATTACCTTTTGGTGTTTGTTTGGCTTGTTATTGGGTATGACCCGACTTGGATCATATTACACTAGCCACATCAATTTAATATGAATCTTGGGCAGATCATACTTTCAATCTCCCACTTGCACAAGATTTATAGAAGATTGATGCAAGCAGCAAATAACGCCTAGCAACGGTTTGCTACCCCTAATGTATATGACTAAGTGCCATTCAATAACATTATCCTTTTCAAGTACCTTACTTGAATATGTTTTAGGTGAATTAATCATCTATCCTTTTGTGCATATGTCATGTTAAATCCAAGAGACACAGAATTGTCATTCTCTGATGATTTAACTTTAGCAGGCCTTAGACATCTAACTCTCAACGAATAAGAGGAACAAATTCCATCTCGATTACATACGTCTCTCACAATCACCTCATGTTATACCTGAACTCAACCTTATGTACTGTCTTTTCAGAACAGCAAAGAACTAAGTCAAAGTACAATACTTGGTGAATATCAAGACCCAATATGTATCTCAGGTCCGAGGATACAATGATATTCGCCTTTACTCAAAATCTCTTATGACAAATCAGCAAGATTCCATGCAGAAATAATTGAGAGCGGGTCAGTCCAATATCTATATCCCATAGATATCAACGAACCTTGGTAGCAACCTCTTGCTGTATATTCATACCATATGAATATCAACCAATCCGAGTTCATTATAGTCTTATATTTATAGTTGTTCCCACAAGTATAATCGACTGCGGATGTTTAGAATAACTTATTTATTCATGGATTTAAACATGCTAAAATAGAAGAACAAATGAAATTATAACTATATAATTAAGTCAAATAACATTAGTTCCAATATCTATATGCAAAATACAACATCAAACCCAGTCACTTGAATATCTAAGTCCCATGGCACAAACATGACCCTCATGCTTTGCCTTTTCGAGGAGCTTTGTGAGTGGATCCGCAACATTTTTATCAGTGTGAACTTTTCGAATACATATCTTTCCCTTTTCAACTTCATCCCTTATGTAGTTGAATCTCCATTCAATGTGCCGAGTCTTTTGATGAGCACGAGGTTCCTTGATTTGAGCAATCGCACCCTCGTTGTCACAAAAGATCTCTAGGGGATCCTGAATGGAAGGGACTACCCCTAGATCGGCTATGAATTTCTTCAGCCATGCAGCTTCCTGTGCTGCCATTGAAGCGGCGACGTATTCTGACTCTGTAGTGGACAACGCTACGACTTCTTGCTTTGAGCTTTTCCAAGAAATAGCTCCCCCATTCAGAATAAAGATGTACCCCGATTGATTCTCATGAATCATCACGATCGGTTTGGAAACTCGCATCCGTGTAACCTTTTACAACGAGTTCCTCTTCACCAGATCCGTAGATCAAGAACATGTCCTTAGTCCTCCTTAGGTATTTTAGAATGTTCTTGACAGCGATCCAATGACTATCACCAGGATTTTGCTGGTATCTACTTGTCATGCTCAAAGCGCATGACACGTCTGGTCTAGTGCATATCATTGCATACATGATGGATCCTATAGCAGATGCATATGGGATAGCCTTCATTTTATTTTGCTCCTCTTTTGAGCTAGGACATTGAGTCGTACTCAATATTGTCCCTCTTTGAATAGGTACAGTACCTTTCTTAGAGTTTTCCATCTTAAACATTTTCAAGATTTTGTCAATGTATGCACTTTGATTCAAACCAATTAGCCGCCTTGATCTATCCCTATAGATTTTTATTCCCAGAATATAAGCGGCTTCACCAAGATCCTTGATGGAAAAACAACTTCCAAGCCAGGTTTTTACACCTTTCATGGTTGAAATGTCATTTCCAAATAGTAGTATGTCATCAACATACAATACTAGGAAGGTCATTGTGCTCCCACTAGCCTTCTTATACACGCAAGCCTCATCAGCATTTTTGATGAAGCCAAATTCTTTACCTCCTCATTAAAACGGTGATTCCAGCTTCTCGATGCTTGTTTCAATCCATAGATTGATTTCTTTAACTTTCATACTTTGTTAGGATATTTTGGATCGACAAAACCTTCAGGCTGAACCATATAGACATCTTCCTCAAGATATCCATTTAGGAAAGCGGTTTTGACATCCATTGGCAAATCTCATAATCATAATGAGCAGCTATGGCAAACAATATCCTTATAGACTTTAGCATTGCAACAGGTGAGAATGTTTCATCATAATCAACCCCTTGAGTTTGAGTGAAACCCTTTGCTACAAGTCTAGCTTTGTAAGTATCCAAGTTTCCATGCATATCGGTCTTTTTCTTGAAAACCCACTTACTTCCAACTACTTTGGAATTTAGAGGTGGTACGACAAGTTCCCAAACTTGATTGTCATACATGGATTGCATCTCAACGTTCATGGCCTCTAGCCATTTGTCACAATCCAAATTGGACACTGCATCATGATATGTGGTTGGTTCATCTGAATCTACCACATAGCATCCATCCATGAAAAATCCATATCTTTCAGGTGGATTACAAGTTCTACTACTTCTGCGAACGTTTTGTGTGTATTGATCAAACGCTTGATCATCCTTAACATTTTCATGTTGAGTGCTAGTTTCGACCAAACGTGCATCGGGTTGTGTTACTTGATCCTCCTCAAGATCCACTGTTCTACTACTAGTTCCTTCCATAAGGAACTTTGTTTCTAAGAACTCACCCTTTCTGGCAACAAACACCTTTTGTTCCAGTGGATCATAGAAATAATATCCCATAGAATCTCTAGGATATCCAATAAAAATACACTTGGTGGATCGGACTTCCAATTTGTTGGGGTGGGAGTCTTAACATAAGCCTCACAACCCCAGACCCTTATGTATGATAGGGATGGAACTCTTCCATGCCATATCTCAAAAGGTGTCTTTTCCACCTTTTTGGTTGGGGCCATATTCAGAATACGGGCCGCGGAGAGCAAAGCGAAACCCCAAAATGATAGAGGCAATGTGCTTCTAGCCATCATAGATCGAACCATATCCAATAAGGTTCGATTTCTCCTCTCAGACACACCATTATGTTGTGGTGTCCCAGGTGGAGTGAGTTGTGAGATGATCCCACAACTCCTAAGATGATCTTGAAAAACATCACTTAAGTATTCACCACCTCTATCGGTACGGAGAACTTTAATTGATTTGTTGAGTTGATTTTCAACTTCATTTTTGAAGATTTTGAACATTTCAAAAGCTTCATCTTTATGCCTTAATAAGTACACATACCCATAGCGACTATAATCGTCAGTAAA
The DNA here is from genome assembly GCA_025506515.1 of Flaveria trinervia. Classification (NCBI taxonomy): domain Eukaryota; kingdom Viridiplantae; phylum Streptophyta; class Magnoliopsida; order Asterales; family Asteraceae; genus Flaveria; species Flaveria trinervia. The sequence continues at coordinate 47,097,106 of CM046442.1, forward strand.
GGTAATGAAGTATCTTTCACCATTCCTAGTCATCGGCTTAAAGGGACCACATACATCCGAATGTATGATTCTTAATAAATCTTTTGCCCTTTCATTAGTCCCACTAAAGGGTGCCTTAGTCATTTTTCCTAGTAAACAAGATTCACATACATCAAATGAATCACATTCATTTGTTTTTAAAAGACCATTCTTTTGAAGTGTTTGTATACGTTTCTTGTTTATATGACCAAGACGACAGTGCCAAAGGTAGGTATCATTCAAATCTAATTTGAGCCTTTTGGTGGTTGCTTGGTATATTGAGCTATCATATGTTGTGTTCTCATGAACCAATTCATAAATTCCATTATTAGGTATGGCCTTAAAATAAAACATATGATTTAAAGAAACATGAATATCATTGTCAACAAACTTGAAATTATAATCACATTGTCTTAAACGGGAAACGGAAATTATGTTCCTAGTCAAACTAGGAGCATATAATACATTATTTAAAATAACTTCCAAACCACTTGGAAGCTTCAAAATGTAGTCTCCTTGGGCTTCTACGTGAACCTTTGCACCATTTCCCATGAAGAGACTAATTTCCCCTTTTGCATAATGTTCATTTCTTTTGAACCCCTGCAACAAATTGCAATGTGAGTTCCACATCGGTATCTAATACCCATGTGTTAGAGGAAATAACATTTAGCTCAACATGTATCATATAAATTATACCTGAGGTTTTCCCCGCATCCCTCTTTTCTCTCAACTCTTTGAGATAGACTGGACAATTTCTCATCAATGCCCTATCTCACCACATTTGAAGCATGGGTCGTTAACAGCAACCTTCTGCTTCTTCTCCTTGGGCCTCGGAGGTTCGCCCTAACAACCAACTTCCCCTTTCCTTTAACGTGCCCCTTTCCTTTGGCAACAGTTGCCTTAGGGGGGAAGTAGAGACCTTCTCCTTCTTCCACCTTCATTAATGTTAAGAACAGGTAAAACCCTTTTACCCATTCCTGCTTCAGCTGTTTTGAGCATTGAATGAAGTTCATTTATGCTCTTGTCCCATCCGTTCATGTTGTAATTCAAGACAAACGCCTCAAACTTCCTAGTTAGGCCGTTAAGGATCAAATCCGTGGCCAACTCCTTTGAGACAGGACAGTTAAGCCTCTGAAGGCGGTCGATATGGCTTTCATCTTAAGAACATAAGATGAAACTGATTGGGATTCCTCCATCCGACATGCATGAAGCGCTCGAACCGTTTCGAAGCGCTCCACCCTAGCTTGTTGCTGGAACGTTTCCCGCAACTGAGTGATCATGTCATAAGCTCCATGGAGCTCATACTCCTTTTGGAGTTCAGGAGTCATACTTGCTAGCATTAAGCAAGAGACTTGGATAGAGTCTTCAACATATTTGACCCAATCATTATAGGCCTCCACATCCTCTTCGTTAGGTTCATCGGGGATGGGATCATCAAGGATGTAGGCCCGTTTTTCTGCTTGAGACGATTCTCAAGTTGCGGTACCAATCCATGAAGTTTTTAGGTGTTAGACGATCCTTTGAAGGATCGCCCTAAGAGATTGGTTGTTTTGGTTGGGTACATCGTTATTAGCGTTGTTGTTGTCGGCCATCTACAAGATTTTACAAAGATCCATTTTAGTAATTGTGATAAAATTTATTTCATTTTATTAACACCCTTTTATGTCTCATAGACTTAATAAATAAAATTCTAGAATCCAATGTTATATTTAAATATTGGTTAGGTGACTTTATCCCATTATTTAAATAAACAAGGTAGTCATGAATGACAATTGCAACCTATTGCAACTTCTAGTGATATGGGATCGTATGAACATCTTATGTTTACAACGGCATGTTATCCCATCAACACCTTTTATAAAACACATTTTAGGTGATCCATTCAATATTTTATAAATCAAGTCGTCCTACTTACACACACGTGTGAGTTTACTACATAAGTGGTTAGGTGACCTTTATCCCACAAACATGGTATTCTCATCTCAAGTTACAAGTTCCCTCAAAGTGGTTAGGTGACCTTTATCCCACTAAGAGTTTGCAAATAACCTAAGTGTTGTATAAAAGGATGGTGTTTAACTTGTTTCTCAAAAGGGATTTGTATTTTCACAATCCTAGTTTTAGAAAAGACCATGTAGTATATGATTGTATGCATTCAACCATATGGTATCCATTTGTCCTTTTAAATAAAAACCATTTTATTTTGCAAACCAATAACTCCTTTTATAGACCCATTCTATTTAGCTTAATGATTTGAGAACCAATTACATGTAATAGTTTGTTATAATAGACGGTTTGTAAATCACATCCAAATATTTAAAACAAAAAACATCATAAGCATTCAACCAAGCATAAACATAACATTCACATATGCATAACAAAGCATACTAAGTTGAGCACACTTGTTTAGCCAAAACAAGTGTGTCAAAAGGTCTTGTCCTAATGGGTTAAGAACATGATACAAGTTGACAAAAGGACTCCCACTTGAAACCACATCTTCAAGCATCCTCTTGTCCATCTTCTCTTCAAATCTTGATCTTGAGCATCTTTACAAAATATGTATCCTAATACATTTTTTCTAGTAAAGGAAAAAAAACTTAATCTATTTATTACAAACCATATGAATAAATGAATTACAAAACAAGACTTGAAACATGAAATAGAATTATTACATAGCCAAATGAATATAAGATGAGAACCAATCAATCAATCCACATGGTCTAGGCTTTGTTATGCATAACCAAAACAACATATCCAAAAGGAAACTAATGTCACGAAATGGGGCAGCCCCTTTTTAACCCATGTTCTTGGCCAACACAAACCAAGAACAAATGGGTTAAGTCCATACAAACAAACATCTTATGACTAGATTTTTTAAAGATCCTTACATGCATAAAGTAGTATCTTTAAGAAATCAAAAGGGGGTTTTACATTCCAGCCCACAAACATACGTGTATGAGGTGTCAAACACCATAAAACCCGAGAACAAGCAAGAAAAAACATGTATGCTTTTGTATATGTGGCTCTTGATGCCATTGTTGGGATTCAACATGTTTATCAAAGTTCATATCATCTTCATTAGTATGAAAAACGCAGCGGAATATAGTTTTAAAACATGTTAATATGTTGATTATTAAACCCATTTTAATAAGCAAACCCCAAAGCCATGGATCAATATACGAAATACATACAAAGGAACAAACATAGGATGTAAAGAAAACAACCTTTGGAGCTGTTCAAAGACGAATTTCAAGAAGAGAAAGAAGATGAAATCATGGCTGAAACTTCAAAATAGAAGTCCTCAAGAGGTGATACCCCAAGCTAGTACAAACACCTTTGAATGCTAGGCTTCTTGACACAAACTTTCAGCAACAGAATCCTCTTTTGTATGCTGAAATTTTCTGCCCTAACTATTCTTCAATCGTTGAGAGGAGAGAGTAGAGAGAGAGCTTTTGGTGTGTGTGTGTTCTTGGATGTGATGGAATGAAAAAAAAAGTGTTCAAGTGTCCAAGACTTGCATGTCTTGGAACTAATTAAAATTTGGGGCATCCAAGACCAAAAGGGGCGGCCGAAACGGTCCCCATTTGATTCCCTCTCAATTCAAATTTTTATAAAAAATTACAATCACATCCCTTGTTTTATAAAATTAAAACCATTTTAATTTGATATCACTAACACACACTATTATTTTCCATTGCTTAACCATATTAAATAATGTACAATAATCTTCTATGAACAAATTATATATATATAATGATGTTCATCTACAAAAGCAATAATTTAGAAAATCCAATTTTCTAAATTGGTGTCATTATTTATTTGTGTGATCTTATCAACAAATAAATTACCTTTTGGTGTTTGTTTGGCTTGTTATTGGGTATGACCCGACTTGGATCATATTACACTAGCCACATCAATTTAATATGAATCTTGGGCAGATCAATACTTTCAGAAGGGAATGACGAAATCAAGAGCATAAGGAAGGATACTATTCGCTCCCATCAGGAAACATTTTATCATATTGAGGTAGAGTTAGTACTACAACACTCCATAGGTTTATGCAATTGGTAACCAGATGAACATTTTGGAATTAAGTTATACTAATTAGGAGTTAAACAAAAAGATGCTATACACTCTGCCTGAGAGTTGGAAGCAAATTGTCTCCATCTTCAAGAACACCCTTGATCTCAAAACCATTGGTTTAGATACTTTGGTGGCTAAAGTAGAAGCTCTTGAAATGGATGAAAACTCAAGAAACAAGAGTGTGAGAACATAGGTCACTGTTAGGATCAGTGATCCATGTTGATTGATTAGAGAGTATTGCAGCGGAAATCAAACAATGAATTAGACAATTTACAAGAACACAATTGATATTCAATATAAAAGTAAACGGTTATAGAGAGAGAGAATTCTGCGAAAGATATTTCATTCAATATGAGCTTTCGTGGTAACAGAATGTCACATGTACAATTAGGTCACATCTCTTATATAGAGATGTGACGTCTGCTGATGTCACTTGATAGTGACATCTAATAGAATTATTCAAACTACTGATAGTTAACACAACTACTGAAGATGTCAAACAGCTGACATCTTCTTACAAAAATACTAAGTGTTAACTATCACTACAACTACTGAAAAGAAACTACTGAAACTACAACGATTGAAGAACATGCTCTTTAGTCGTTTTACAAGTACTGAAATAGGAAAGAAAACTACTTAAAGAAAACTTTCACAACAACTGAAAAATGCTTCTTCAGCTGTTGTAACAAACTCTGAAGGCTTCAGTACTTGTACTTGAACTTCAGCTGTTGTCATCAGCTGATTTCTTCAGCTGTTGTCTTCAATCTTTGTACTTCAGCTGTTGATCATTAGTACTTTAGTCTTCAGCTGTTGATCTTCAGACTTTTGTCTTCAGCTGTTGAAGTCTTCAGTACTTTAGTCTTCAGCTTTTGAAGTCTTCAGTACTTTAGTCTTCAGCTGTGATCTTCAGACTTTGGTCTTCAGCTGTTGAAGTCTTCAGTACTTTGTTCTTCAGTTGTTGCTCTTCAGACTTTGTCAAACAGCTGATCAAGCCTTCAGCAGTTGTTGTGATGTCTGTGGGACTTAGAGGTTTTTCTGATCAGGCTCATTGGTTCTTTGGTCCAACAAACTCCCCTGAACCAATGCAGCCAAAACCTCTAAACTTATTGAATATGTCCCACTTATTATGGCAGAAAGATTGGTCTTTTTGTCTTCTAGATCAGCTCAGAAGTGACCCTTGTAAGCACAGGCCTGGGAAGAAGTCTTAATGATCAGTTTGGCAAAGGATGAATGGGAACTCTGTCTTGGGGAACTGGACACAGAGCTGTTACCCCATCCATGAGATCTACTTCCCAACTATGAGTCTGTATGACTCCCTTGTATAGGCCTCAAGGAAGGTTATTTGTTCCTCCATGGTAAGCTCTTCTGCTCCTCCTTCAAAAAGTGATTTTGGCCCATAATACTCAGATAGGTATTGACCTGCTTCCCATTTTTGAGTTCCATAGTTGTTATTACTCTATAAGCAAATTCTCTGGGTGATTACCCTTGTCAGGATCAGTTATCACAAGTTTGATGTATTAGAGCGTAACGCAGCGGAATAAGAACAAGAATTAGACAATTATAGCAAGAATTTGATACTCGTATGCATTAAGAACAAATACGGTTATAACGAGAGAATATGTTTCTGTAACAAGGAATGTTTCTATAATATCGAATATTTCTGTTCAAATCATTCTGCCTATTACAATAGGTTGACACTCCTTATATAGAGTGCAATCGCTGCTGTTATCACGGGAAAGTGACAACTGGCAGATCTATTACAAAAATAACTAACTCTTAACAAACTATTGAAATGTTCACACTACTGAGAACATATCAGAGTGTTAAGTACAAAATATGAACTACTGATAAGAAACTACTGAAACTACAACGACTGAAGAGCAAGCTCTTCAGTCGTTTTACAAAACTACTGAAAAACATAAAACTACTGATGAGCACAACAACTGAAGAAGTATTCTTCAACTGTTGTGTCAAACTACTGAACATTTAAACATAAAACTACTGAAAGGTAAACCGTCACAACTACTGAAGAAGACCTCTTCAGCTGTTGTGACACGTCTGATACTTTGGTCTTCAGCACTTGTGTCTTCAACTTTGTCTTCAGCACTTGTGTCTTCAGACTTTGTCTTCAGCACTTGTGTCTTCAGACTTGTCTTCAGCACTTGTCTTCAGACTTTGTCTTCAGCACTTGTCTTCAGACTTTGCCTTCAGCACTTGTCTTCAGACTTTGTCTTCAGCACTTGTCTTCAGACTTTGTCTTCAGCACTGTGTCTTCAGATTCTCTGGTGTATGCTCTGAGAAACATAATTTGTTCTTCCATGGTCGGTTCTCAGCTTCACCATTAAACAATCCTTCACGCCCATACAGCTCTGAGATGTACTTGCCTTTTTGCCATTTTTGAGCTCAACTGTTGTAATCTGTCTGTATGCAAACTCATCAGGATGAGTCCCTTCAAGTAACAGACTGAGCTCATTTTGTTTGAAGTTCTCAAGCCTCTTGTAGACTAACCCCTTTTTAATAACTCTGTTCTCTAACATCTTTTGGGGTGGCTGTTTAGTCTCATAGGCCTTCTTGAAGTCTTCTACAATCTCCCAGGGTGATACTACAAGGACCACTGTAATCTCTTCATCTACGATCCTTTTTACTTGGCCCTTGTATCTCGAAGGAATGTCTTTCTTTACAATCCTGTGAGCCACCCTAGGATCAGGCCATACTCTCACCTTTTCCTTCTGATATTGAAATGTGTTGGCAAGGGTGTACCACCTCAGAGCTTCTTTCTTCATACTAATTATTGATGAAGAAGTAGCATAAGTTTTGTCGATGCTTTTCACATCTCACATCGTCATGAAGCCTTTGATGCTGCTCTTCTTCAATCTTTACTCTCACAGTTTCCATCTGTGAGGTGGGAGTGATGGGCATGGGTTGGCTTTAGGCAATGTTAGGACTGCAGACAGAGGCAGCCTATCTTCTTCCACATCATCCTCTTCTTCTTCTTCTAGCCTCAACACCCTTCTCTTCTTCTTCTTGGGTGCATCATCGGCTGTTGGTTTAGAGGGTAAGGGAGTTGGTTTTGTGGGTTGTGGTTGTGGTTGTTTTGGAGAGGGAATGTTGACAGGCTGAGTTAGCATTTTAGAGGTGAGTGTGGCTTTTGAGTGTTGGCTAGCTCAGTCCTGCTCCCTGCTCCTGCTTCATTCAAAGCTTCGACTACTAAACCCTTAGTGTATGCTTCAGACGAACAGATCTTGGAGATTATGGCCAAGATATTGTCCCTGGTCCATGATTTAATCTCGATCAATGATCTCCCAATATATTTTGCAATGAATCTGATCATGATCTCTAGTCTCTCTCTTTCTAATGCATCATAACTTGCCCATCTTGAGTTAATTTCTTCAACTTCAAGTCTCCTGATCTCTGAGTCAAGTTGTGCAGTATCGAACCCTTGTCTATACAGTTGATCAATAATGGCATCCATTGATTTACTATGTGTAGCATCTGCCATTTTGATTATCTCATCGAGTTGGAGTCTTTTCTTTTCCTTCACCCTTCCTCTTCTTATATGTGACATGAAACTCTTTGTGACTTTCACCCACTTGATCATTTTCGTTCCCTTCACAGACTCCTCTTCCTTCTCAGTTTCCTTTTCTTTCAGTTTGCTCTTCCTCTTTGCTTTCACTGACTGACTCTCCCCCTTTTTGGTTGCATTGGTTGCAAGGGTTTGAGTAGCAGAAAGCCTGGTGCTCATAATCTCCTCCACCAGGGGTTCTATGATTGAGGGAAGCCTCTCATCCATGGTTTTGATCACATGTCTGTGATCATTGGGGTGATGAGAGGTAGGGATTGCTGAAAGATAGCAGCTGTTTGCTCAGAGGGGTTCTGTCCCTGAGAAGCAGTGCAGAAATAGAGGCTGGTGGCTCGGAAGTTTTGAGTGGCTGAGTGTGTGGGAGACCTTCAGGTGAAGGTGCCATATGTGGGTTTATGTTGGTGGCAGATGGACTTGCTTCTTGAGAGAATTGGTGAAGTAGTCTTTGTAGTCTACTGACTTCTTCCTCAAGAATTGTGTTCTGGGCCAGAACATCAAAAAAGAAGCCCAGGTCATCATCAGCAGATGCTGAATCACCTGACCTCCTGCTTGTAGCAGGATGTACATGCACCGGGTGTAGACCAGTTTTAGCATGTGCCCCTTTTTCTTGGAACTGGAGACTTCCAGCCTCAGGACTATGTCCTTCATCAGCTGTTGCCTCTAGTGGTCTTAGCTATGTTACCAGCCTCATTCTGATCATGTTGATTCAGAAGAGGTGGCAGCCTCACTAGATGTTCTAATCTCCATATCCACACCAGGAGATAGAACGTGTAAACCCCGGTGTTGTGGGTTGTCAGAAGCATGGTGATCCTCATCCTCAATAGCTGTGGTTCTCCCCTTTGTTGGTGGTTGTTGGGGAGGAGGAGAGGCATGCAGCTGAGTCAGCATGTTTGCAATGATAATGGTAGACTTTGGGGGGCGGTTGCATGGGGAGAGGGTAAAAAGCAGTGTGCACCGGGGAGAATGGTGCTCTTCAATGGCAATCTCCTCAAATGAGGAAGATCCCAGATTTGTGGGTACCCCTTCTATGGTTGCTGCAGGCTCCTTTTGAGAGGAATCCTAACGGTTGTGGCTGGTGAAGCCTTGTATCCACTAGGGGGTTATAACCAGTGGATATAGCCTGTGTTTGTGTTGCAGGGGCATCCTCAGGGGACTCATTTCCCTGAGTAGCCTTTTTTGTCTTCTTTTTAGTGGGTTTGGTGGGGACTTGGATTTGGAGGTGGTGGCTGTGGGTTCCAGCTGCGTGGGTTGCGCAGCTTGGCAGCCATTTTGAGTGATTGGTCAGAGTTGTGCCGGGAGTATACTTCAGGCAATACAGCCGTAGCAGGGACTCCCAGGCCAACAAGTCCCTCAGCTTGAAGCTGGTTTTCAATTATGGCCATTATGAACCGAGGATATAATATCCAACGGTTAGCAAGTTGTTTTTGGGCCATATCCTTGAGCTCTAAAAATAGTATTTCAGAAAAATTTAAAGGTTGTTGCTTAAGGATGGAGTACATTACGTGTTGCCACCTTGTGGACATTTGATCCCATGATGAAGTCTTGGAGGCAAGGCATACATTTACCATATGAAATATGAGACGTTCGGCATCCGGGAAATGTTTCTTCAGTATGGTAGATGCACTCAGGTTACCTTGGTATCCATGGTGGGCAAATGATTGATCTGATGTGCCCTTTGGATAACCAGTTGGGAAAGTGGCATCATCCAGATTAAGGGTTTGGCGAAGAGTGTCTGGAGTAATGACCATTTTTTGGCCATGGACAACGATTGAAGAGACTCTGTGTCATTCTCCTCAGAGACCAGAGTGACGTTTGTCCAGAATTGGTTAAGGGGTTCGGCATATATGGTGGGATTTACCAGAAAAGCCGTTTTGTAGGGTGACTGAACCATTAAATCAATGGCGTTGTGAAACTTGGTCCAGTATGGCGATTTGGTTAGATGTGCGACACAGTTGTGTCGTGGTTTTAGTTGCATGGTCGCCATTGATGAAGAGAGGGTAGAGAGTTTTTGAACGTTAGGTTTGAGAAGAGAAGATAAAAACTCTAAAGGTGGGATAAGGTATTTAAAGGGTCGGGTTAGAAAACGACTGAAGTTTTGGTGTGAGTCATCAGTTGTTGAAACTACTGATGACGTGGTATTAACTTTCAGAGGTTTGAAAAGGCTGACCATATTGGTGTGATCTGCAGTTGTTATAAGACAACTGAAGACTTGGTTTTAACCGTCAGACGTTGAAACAGCTGAAGTCTTTGATTTAGTCATCAGTAGTTATAAAACTACTGAAGGCAGTTTTGACTTCAGGTGATGAAACAACTGAAGACTTGGTATTAGTCATCAGTAGTTGTGAAACTACTGAAGACAGTGGTTTTGTCAGCAGTTGTTGTAAACAGCTGAAGACTTGGTGTTAGTCTTCATTAGTTGTAAACTACTGAAGACATAGTTTTGGCTTCAGTTGTTTTAATGAAACAGCAGTTGTAGAAACAACTGAAGAGTAATTACTCATCAGCTGTTTTCGTCAATTCATAGCTTTTCAGCTGTTTCACACTGTCTCAACACTTACTCATCAGACTTTTCATCTGCTTTTCAGGTGTTTCATAAGACATCAGTAATCTGCATTTCTGACATCAGTAGTTGTAGCTGCATCAACTGTTGTGACTACATCAGCTGTTGTAGCTACATCAGCTGTTTAACAGATAAAGTACAGTACTGGTGAGGTATGTAGCCTTCAGTAGTTATAAAAACTACTGAGAAAAAAAATCATCAGTACTTATATGTGATAATAATGAACTAATGATCATCGGTACTTGTGAGCTGAGATCATCAGTAGTTGTCACTTATTCTAGCTGCAGCATACCAAGCCTTAACACCAGGTTGTGGAAAGTTGAACTATCCAAAGGCTTAGTAAAAATGTCTGCAAGCTCATCAGCACTAGGAACAAATTTTGGATCAATCAGACCTTTTTCAAAACAATCTCTAATAAAATGGTGTCTGATTTCAATATGTTTAGTCCTAGAGTGCTGGACAGGATTCTTCACAATACAAAGAGCTGAAGAGCTGTCCATTAACAATGGGGTCTTAGTCTCTGTTATGCCATAATCCAATAATTGGTTTTGAAGCCAGAGTACCTGAGATGTACAGCTTGCAGCGGCAATGTACTCTGCTTCAGCAGTTGATGTAGCAACTGAGGTCTGTTTCTTGCTCTGCCAAGAAATCAAGCAGTTGCCTAGGAATTGACATCCACCAGAAGTTGATTTCCTGGTCAACTTACACCCTGCATAGTCACTATCAGAAAAAGCAACTAATTTACCAGAATGTCTAGTAGAATACCATAAACCTAGAAATGGAGTGCCTTGCAGATATCTAAAGATCCTCTTGACTACAATCAAATGAGACTCCTTAGGTGCAGCCTGAAATCTAGCACAAACACATGTAGCAAACATAATATCTGGTCTAGAAGCTGTTAAATACATCAAGGACCAATCATACATCTGTAAAATGTTTCATCATCCACTTTACCTTTCTGATCTGTATCCAGTTGTGGTGGTGCTGCACATGGGGGTAGAACAGGGCTTACAGTTTTGTAAATCAAAATTTTCCAAAAGATCTTTTGTGTATTTGGACTGATGGATGAAAATTCCATCAGCCGTTGTTTGATTTGCAAACCCAGAAAGAACTGTAATTCTCCCATGGCACTCATTTCAAACTTCTGTTGCATCAACTTTGTAAAGGCATCACACAACTGTGGATCAGAGGATGCAAAAATAATATCATCTACATAATTTGAACAAGTAGATTATGCTGCCAGCTTTCTTAATGAATAAAGTCTTATCTATGGAGCCTCTAGTGAAATTATTTTCCAGAAGAAAGTTTGATAATGTCTCATACCAGGCTCTAGGAGCTTGTTTCAACCCGTAAAGAGCCTTATCAAGCTTATACACCCAATTAGGATGTTTATTGTCCTCAAAGCCTGGTGGTTGACATACATAAACCTCTTCTTTAATTTTCCCATACAAAAATGCACTTTTGACATCCATTTGAAAAACTTTAAGGTTTTGATAAGCAGCATAGCTAAAAACAATCGAATTGCTTCCAATTGGCTACAGGGCAAAGGTTTCATCATAATCAATACCTTCTTCTTGTGCAAACCCCTGAACAACCAGTCTGGCCTTGTTCTTACAATAAGCCCGTTTTCATCAGTTTTGTTCCTAAACACCCATTTAGTGCCTATTGCACACTTACCTGGAGGTAGAGGAACCAGTTCCCACACTTGCTGTTTCTTGAACTGAAGAAGCTCGAGCTGCATGGCATCAACCCATCCATTGTCCTTTAAAGCAATGTGATAATTCTTTGGCTCTTACTGACTGATGAAGAGAGCATAGAAGCAGAAATTTGACAATTGACTTCTTGTTGATACGCCAGCAGTGATATCACCAATGATTTGAGACATAGGGTGATTCTTCAGATCTTGATACACAATGAGATCTGTGCAAGTGTTTGTAGCAGGCTCAGCAGCAACAGATGGTGATGGTGAATCATTTCCTTGAAACCAATCAGTGGGGTAATTCAAAGGAAGTTGAATTTGAAGAAATCTCATCAGCATTTGTTGTGGATGGTGCTACTGGAACTACAGGACCATCAGGTCTAGCTGAATCAGGCAGTTGATCACTAAACCTGAAGAGGTGAGTACTGCTATCATCATCATCAGCACCAGCAGAAACACTAGGTGGTGAACTGTTGACAGGAGCAACAGCAGGAGTTTGATAAGGAACATATTGCAGTATGTCCAAATCAAATATCTCCACAAGGCTTTGTGGAATCTTGTGCTTTGGAGATTCGTTAAACTTAACATGTAGAGTCTCTTCAACCATCTTTTTCTATAGTTGAAGACTCTGTATGCTTTGCAAGTTGATGAATAACCAACAAAGTACCCTGCATCCACCTTAGGATCAAATTTTTGGAGTTGATCCCGTGTGTTGAGAATGAAACAGGACACCCAAATGCTCTGAAGAATGAAATTAGAGGGGCCAAAGATGAAGAACTTCATATGGAGTCTTCATCAACCTCAGATTTACTAGAACTCTATTCTGTACATAGCAAGCTGTATTGACAGCTTCAGCCCAAAAAGTCATTGGCAGTCCAGAATCAGCCAACATGGACCTTGCAGCTTCAATAAGGGTCATGTTCTTTCTCTCCACTACTCTATTTTGCTCAGGAGTTCTTGGGATGCTATACTGCCTCTTGATTCCCTTTGATAAGTAAAACTCATCAAGTGTGTGGTTTCTGAATTCAGTACCATTGTCACTCCTCACACACTTAACTGGTAGGGAATACTGCTTCTCAACGTGTAACACAAAGTTCATAATGGACTGCGCAGCCTCATCCTTTGAATGCAAGAAGAAAGTCCATACAAATCTGGAGTAATCATCCACAATTACCAGACAGTATTTCTTCTTAGCCATACTCATCACTCTCACAGGACCAAAGAGATCCATGTGAAGAAGCTGTAAGCAGGCAGTGGACTTAGGTTCTTCTATGGAGGAAAATGAAGCTTTGTGCTGTTTTCCTTTTAAACAACAGTGCAGTTATATTCACACTTGAACTCCTTCATAGGCAGTCCCCTTACTAAACCATGGTTTATCAGCTGTTGTGTTTTTGAGATTAACATGACCCAGCCTTCTATGCCATAGAATAGATTCTTGAGGGAAACCTTGGAAAATAGGCAAGGATGGCCTTTGAGATCTATTTTCTTGGAAAGATCTAAGGCATACACTCTTCCTGTCCTGTTGGCCTTTAGGAGAGTGTGTTCATCCAACACCTTATCAATCAAACTTAGAACTTTGGATGACAGAATCCGACAGTTCTGACTGGTGAAAAGAGCAACGTGGCCTTTGTCACACATTTGACTGACACTCAAGAGGTTGTACTTGATTTTCCACATGGTTAACATCATCAAACTTTATTTCCCCATTGGAACAAAGCCTTTGCCAATGATGTAACCCTTTGCATCATTGCCAAATGACACAAACCCCTTCCTTCCTTGAGAGTAGTCATTAAGAAGAGATCTGTTTCCTGTCATATGCATGGATCCTCCACTGTCTACATACCAGATGCCTCTGAGGTATATTGAAGAACCCTGCAAAATACAACAAATTAGTTAGATTTTGAGACCCAAACCAATTTAGTTTTGGGCCTGTTCTCATCAACAGATGGTAAACTAACATGTTTGTTGGAAACAACAGCCTGAGAGGAAGAAACTGGTGAAGAAAAGGAATCCTTTGGCTTGGACCTCCTTTTCTGTGGTTTCAACATAGGAACATCTAATTGGTTAACTCTTCCCATAGATGTTGAACCATCATAACCAGCTGTGTCTGATTTTGTGATAAGGCTTTCAGCTCTTCAGACACATTGGCATTGGAGTTTGAGAAGTTCCTATGTTGCACCTTCTTCTTTTGAAAAATCTCAGCTGTTACCTGTTTAACCCCTTCCTTTTTGGATTTCTTTTGGACTTAAGGGTTACAGGATTTGATGTTGCTGGTACAAATGTGGCTTCAAACTCAGTTTTCATTTTAACCATTTTCTCTTTACTTTCCTCTTTATGTTTGAGTTTGGATCCCCTTTTGTACCAACAATCATCTGTAAGATGATTGAACAACACCACATACTTCACATGGTTTCTTCTTCATCTATGTTGATCATCAACTAAAGAGAATGAAACTACTGAAGACTTGCTCTTCAGTACTTTGGAAGCATATTTGCTTTCTTGACTTCCTCTTTAGTAGTCTTCAAACTCTTTCTACTGATAGTTTTCTTCTCTTCAGTGCTGACAGTAGTTGGAGTTTGAACTTCAGGTGTTAAATCTTGCTCTCCAGTCCTTTCAGGACTTCCAGAAACAGCTCCTGAGTTGATCATCTCTTTGATCATGTGAGTGTCAATAGTGGAACCATCAACATCAGCTGATGGGTTCTGAGAGGGCTTAGTGCTGACTTCAACTTTTGATGATGCTCTATCAAAAAGTGAATCACATGATGAGGTGGATTGGTTATTGCTTTCTCCATCAGATTTCACTTCTGCTCTTGAAGCAAAATCTGTAGGAGGAGCAGTGTGATTATAACCAATACCAAACTTCACATTGGAAGCAGATTGCTTACTAAGAAGCATTTCAAAACCTTTGCATGATTGTACCCATCGATCACACTCTACCTGGGTGACTGCAAGGGTTTCTTGAGACTTCTCTGGTCTTCCAGAATAACCTCTAGCTTGGCCTTTTCATCATTTAATTGGCATTTAAGCTTATAAATCTCATCATTTTTACTATTAAGAGCAGACTCAAACTCAGCTTTTCTTTTGGAAATGGTTTTCTCAAACTCAAGCTTTTGATTTATTAATGCTACATTTGCCTCTCTAATGGAGACAAAGGCAGCAAGGCATGATTCAGAACATAACTTGGCTTTAGCCTCTGAAGATACCTGAGTTACTGTGAAGATGATGCATTTGAGCAGGAACCCTCAGTAGACTCCAGGGCCATGAGAGCCAGATTCCCAATAGGACTGTCACCACTATGTTGACCAGCACCTGTGAACAGTTGTTCATGACCAGACATGTCATCCGGTAAACTGCTCCAGTCAACAACTCCAGGAATGAAGAAGCTGTGTTGTTGAGGTTGAGGAGGTTGATGAGATTGAGATGGTTGAGGTTTTGGTAGTGTATGAGGTTGTGGTACTATAGGAACTTGAACTTGATTTGACTGTGGCATGTAATAACAAGGGTAAGGATATGGCATTTGACCCTGAGGAACAAAATATGCAGGAGATTGTGGTTGAGAATGATGACTAGAATTGACAGGATGTTGCCCTCTGTGTTGTTGACTATTGCCAGGGAAAGTCACAAAAGGTGCAGAGGAATTAGATCCAGATGATCTGCATTCTCTAGCAAAGTGTCCAAGCTTGTGAAATTTGTGACACTTCAACTTACTCTTGTCAAAACCAACTTTGGTTTTGCCAGAGAGTCCTGAGAACTTTCTTCCAGTTCTTTTGTAGAACTTCTGAGATGATATTTATCAAGGCCATTTGGCTCAAAATATCCATCTCTTCTAAGTCATCATCGCAATCCCCTTGAGATCATCCATGATGAAGCATAGATTGTCATTATTACACCCAGTAAAATGACTATCAACACTCACAAAACAGCAGAATCAGAAGTGTTTGAGGAGAAATCAATATGCTCATCATACGGCATTCAGATGAAGCATATTCTAACTCATGACCAACCAAGGCAGTGTTGCCTGGTACAAAGCCTTCAATGAGCTTCCAGATGAAGACAGTTTTCGTTTCTGTTCTATCTCTCTCTCAAATGTGAGCAATTTCCCATGGAGTTGGGTGAGAGATAGTTTGTCCAAATTGCACTAGAGCGTAGGACAATAGTATATGTGTCCATCTCTCAGGCAGTGATCTGAGAAATCTGTTATTCATCTGGATATGGGTGTACTCAAGTTTGACCATTTTAATTCAGAGATCAAACAAGAGAAACCGCTCAAAATGTTGAGTCAGTGTCACCCTTTCTATGAGAGAATGTCTCGTATTGTTGGGCAAGGATTTCTCTATTATTTGCCAAGACCTCATCTGTTCCTCCAAATTGTTCTTTCAAGGCATTCCAAAGGTCATGGGCAGTTTCATGATGCATTAGCCCAGAATAAATTTCATTGGGCAGTGCCATGGCCAGAATTCCATGGGCTTTTGCATCAATCTCAAACAACTTCTTATCCTCATCTGAGTATTGCTCCCTCCTCTTGGAACCATTTGATTGTTTTCGGGTTATTCACCATAGGCTTGTGTGGACCATGTACCACTGATGTCCAACAACCTGCGCTGTTAACAGACAGGTGATGGAGCATTCGTCATTGCCATATGTTATACTCATTCCTAACCAGCATTGGAGGCTTGGTTGAGGAACCAGTATTGTGAGGATCATTGGAAGGAGTAGTCATTTTAGTCCAAATACAATTTAATTCAAGCTTTTAAACGTTTTACATAGACCACAACAGACTCAATGAAAACCAAGAGAAAATCTCAGGATGAATGACCAGAAACACAGAAAATTCAATCTCCATAACCGTTTCTTGCAAAAAAATGCTAATTCAATCAAACTTGGATCTTGAATAGCAGTTTCAATGATCAATTATTAGATCGATCAATGATTAACCTGCTCTGATACCATTTGTCAGGATCAGTGATCACAAGTTTGATGTATTAGAGCGTAACGCAGCGGAATAAGAACAAGAATTAGACAAATTGTAGCAAGAATTTGATACTCGTATGCATTAAGACAAATACGGTTATAACGAGAGAATATGTTTCTGTAACAAGGAATGTTTCTATAATATTGAATATTTCTGATCAAATCATTCTGCCTATTACAATAGGTTGACACTCCTTATATAGAGTGCAATCACTGTTGTTATCACGGGAAAGTGACAACTGGCAGATATATTACAAAACTAACTAACTCTTAACAAACTACTGAAATGTTCACAAATACTGAGAACATATCAGAGTGTTAAGTACAAAATATGAAACTACTGATAAGAAACTACTGAAACTACAACGATTGAAGAACAAGCTCTTCAGTCGTTTTACAAAACTACTGAAAAACATAAAACTACTAATGAGCACAACAACTGAAGAAGTATTCTTCAGCTGTTGTGTCAAACTACTGAACAGATAAAACATAAAACTACTGAAAGGTAAGCCGTCACAACTACTAAAGAAGACCTCTTCAGCTGTTGTGAGAACGTCTGATACTTTGGTCTTCAGCACTTGTGTCTTCAGACTTTGTCTTTAGCACTTGTGTCTTCAGACTTTGTCTTCAGCACTTGTGTCTTCAGACTTTGTCTTCAGCACTTGTCTTCAGACTTTGTCTTCAGCACTTGTCTTCAGACTTTGTCTTCAGCACTTGTCTTCAGACTTTGTCTTCAGCACTTGTCTTTTGTCTTCAGCACTTGTCTTCAGACTTGTCTTCAGCACTGTGTCTTCAGACTTTGTCTTCAGCACTTGTCTTCAGACTTTGTCTTCAGCACTTGTCTTCAGACTTTGTCTTCAGCACTTGTGTTCAGACTTTGTAATCAGCTGTTGTCTTCAGCTATTGTGGTCTTTAGTAGTTGTTGTGACGTCTGTGGGACTTAAAGGTTTTTCTGATCCGGCTCATTGGTTCTTTTGGTCCAACAACCCTTTAAGAACAATTGGAGCTCATTCTTTCTAACTTCCTCAAGCCTCTTATATACTAACCCCTTTTTCACCATTTTATTCTCCAGCATCTTTTGTGGGGTCAGTTTAGCTTTATAGGCTTTCTTGAAGTCATCTAGGATTTCCCAGGGTGATACTACAAAGACCAGTGAGATCACTTCATCTACAATCTTCTTCACTTGGCCAATGTATCTCTGTGGAATGTTTTTCTTTTGAATCCTATGAGACACCCTGGGATCAGGCCAAATCCTCACTCTCTCCTTTTGATATTGAAATGTATGTTTAAGAGTGTATATCCTGAGAGCATGCTTCTTCATGTTGATGATTGAAGATGTGGCAGCATATGCTTTGTCAACTCTTCTCAACAGTTCCTCATCATGTTGTTTGTGAAGTTCTTCTTTTTCTAACTTCACTTTCACATTTGCCTTTGAGACTCAGGATTAACTGTTGGAGAGTGACTTGTGGCCTTAGGCAACTGTATAATAGCTGAGAGTGGCAGCCTATCTTCATCTTCATCATTATCTTCTTAATCTTCTTCTAGCCTCAGTACCCTTCTCTTCCTCTTCTGGGGTACATCATCGGCTATTGGTTTTGAGGGTAAGGGAATTGGTTTGGTGGGTTGTGGTTGTGGTTGTGGTGGTTTTTGGGATAAAGGGATTGTTTTAGTGGGTTTTGGTGTGGGAATTTTGACAGGCTGTTCTAGCATTTTGGATGTGAGTTTGGCTTTAGATTGCTTGACTAGTTCAGTCCTGCTCCCAGCACCAGCTTCATTTAAGGCTTCAATAACCAATCCTTTGGTATATACTACAGACGAACAGATCTTGGTGGTTATTGCCAAGATGTTGTCCCTGGACCATGCCTTGATTTCAATCAATGATCTACCAAGATACTTAGCTATGAACCTGATCATGATTTCTAGCCTTTCCTTTTCCAACATATCATAACTTGCCCATCTAGCTTGGATTTCTTCAATCTCTAATCTTCTGATTTCTGAGTCAAGTTTTTCAGTATCATGACCTTGCCTAAACAACTGATCAATAATGTTATCCATTGATCGGTTGTGTTCGGCATCAGCCTCCTTCACCATTGTCTCCAAGCCAGTCTCCTTTTCATTCTTCCTTTTCTTGTATGTGACATGAAAGTCTTTAGTACTTTCAGTCACTTTCTCCATATCAGTTTCCTTCTCCTTCTCTTTCTCAGTCTCTTTCCTTTCTGCAATCCTTTTTCTTTTTGCTTTCACTGACTGAATCTCCCCCTTTTTGGTTGCATTGGTTGCAAGGGTTTGATTGTCAGAAAGCCTTTTGCTCACAACATCCTCTATCAAGGGTTGTATAACTGAGGGAAGCCTCTCATCAAGGGTTTTAAGCACTATATCAGTGATAGTTGGTGTGATGAGAGGTAAGGAATGTTGAAAGATAGTAGCTATTTGCTCAGGGGGTTCTGTCCCTGAGAAATAGTGCCAGAAGCAGAGGCAGGTGGCTGAGTGTTTTGGAGTGGCTCTATGTATGGGAGACCTTCAGAGGAAGGTGCCATCTGTGGGGTTTGAGGGGTAGATGGTCTTTGATCCTGAGAAATTTTGGCAAGCAGCTCTTTGAGTCTGCTCACCTCATCCTCGAGGATGGTGTTTTGGGCTAAAACATCATAAAAGAAGCCCAGGTCATCATCAGTGTTTACTGAATCACCTAACCTCCTGATAGAATCAGGATGAACATCCTCTGAGTGTATATCAGTAGTAGCATGTGCCCCTTGGTCATGGTACTGGGGACTTCCTACCTCAGGACCATGTCCTTCATCAGCAGTTGCCTCTGGTGAGGTCTTATGAATGTTACCAACTGCAGCCTGATCATATGCTGAAGCAAGAGAAGTGGCAGCCTCACCAAAAGTTCCAATCTCCTTTTCTACACTCGGAGATGGAACATTGTAACCCCTATGCTGTGGGTTATCAGAAGCACTGTGGTCCTCCCCCTCAATGGTTGAGATATGCCCAGTTGTAATTGGTTTCTGGGGAGGGGGTGAGGAGTGCAACTGACTCAGCACTTGTGCAACAATAAGTGTAGGACTTGGAGGGGCGGTTGCATGTGGAGATTGGGTAGAAGCAGATTGCACCCGGGGTGAGTGGTGCGCTTCAATGGTAACCCTCTCAATTGAGATAGGTTCCAGCAATGTGGGATCCCCAATATTGGTTGCAACAGGATCCTGTTGAGAGGATACCTGTGCGGCTTTGGCAGGTTGAGTCTTTGACATAACTGGGGGGTTAAAACCAGTATGTGTGTCCTGTGTTTGTGGTACAGGGGCATCCTCAGGGGACTCATCTCCCTGAGTAGCCGTTTTTGGCTTTTTGGATTTTGGTTTGGTGGGGACTTTGGATTTGGAGGTGGTGGCTGTGGGTTCCAGCTGCGTAGGTTTTTGCAGCTTGGCAGCCTGTTTGAGTGATTGGTCTGAGTTGTGCCTGGAGTATACCTCAGGCAATACAGCCATAGCAGGGACTCCAAGGCCAACAAGTCCCTCAGCTTTCAGCTTTTTCTCTATAATGGCCATGATGAACCAAGGATATAATATCCATCGGTTAGCAATAGGTTTTGAGGCCATATCCTTAAGTTCAAGAAAAATTATTTCAGGAAAATTTAAGTTTTGTTGCTCAAGGATAGAGAAGAATACCTGCTACCACCTGGTCGACATTTGATCCCAAGAAGAAGTCTTAGGAGCTAAGCAAACATTCACCATATGAAAAATAAGGCGTTCTGCATCATGGAAATGCTTCTTTAGGATGGTAGAGGCGCTGAGGTTACCCTGGTATCCATGGTGGGCAAAGGATAGATCAGTGGTGCCCTTTGGATACCTAGCGGGGAAAGTGGCATCATCCAGTTGTAGGGTTTGGCGAATGATTGCCGGAGTGATGACCACCTGTCGGTTGTTGACGAACGACTGGAGAGAGTCAGTGTTATTCTCCCCAGTGATGAGGGTGACGTTCATCCAGAACTGATGGAAGGATTCGGCATGAATGGTAGGATTTTGAAGGAAAGTCGTTTTATAGGGAGAATGGACCATTAGATCAATGGCATTATCGAACTTTGTCCAAAATGGTGATTTGGTAAAGTAGGCAACATAGTTGTGTCGTGGTTTAAGCTTCATGGTCGCCATTAATGTGAGAGAAGATGTGGAGGTTTTGAACGTTAGGTTTGGAGATAATGAAGCTCTGTAAGATTAGGTATTTATAGGGTCAGGGTTAGAAAATAACTGAAAGGTTAGAGGTTGAAACAACTGAAGTCTTGGTTTTAGGCATCAGCAGTTATAAAACTACTAAAAACCATGGTTTTGGCTTCAGATGTTTGAAAACAACTGAAGACTTGGTTATAGTCATCAGTAGTTGTGAAACTACTGAAAACCTTGGTTTTGTCTTCAGGTGTTTTAAACAACTGATAACTTGGTTTTAGTCATCAGTAGTTGTAGAACTACTGAAGACATGGTTTTGTCATCAGTTGTTGTAAACAGCTGAGAACTTGGTGTTGGTCATCAGTAGTTGTGAAACTACTGAGGAGATGGTTTTGTCATCAGCTATTTAGGGTGAAACAGTAGTTGTAGAAAACAACAGAAGAGAAAGTTCTCATCAGTAGTTTTCGTCAATTTTTAGCTTTTCAGTTGTTTCATACTATCCTCAACACTTACTCATCAGTCTTTTTGCTGTTTTTAGTTGTTTCATAGGACATCAGTACTTGATCTGTTTTTACTGATATCATCAGTTGTTTTAACATAATCAGTACTATATGTGATATGATTACTAATGATCATCTGTACTTAGTTACTGAGATCATCAGTAGTTATCACTTATTCTAGCTGCAGCATACCAAGCCTTAACACTAGGTTTTGGAAAGTAGAACTATCCAAAGGTTTAGTAAAAATGTCTGCAAGCTCATGAGCACTAGGCACAAACTTTGGATCAATCAGACCTTTTTCAAAACAGTCCCTAATAAAATGATGTCTGATCTCTATATGTTTGGTCCTAGAGTGCTGGACTGGATTTTTGACAATGCACAGAGCTGAAGCACTATCCATTAATAATGGAGTCTTAGTCTCTATAATGCCATAATCCAAAAGTTGGTTCTGAAGCCAGAGTACCTGAGAAGTACAACTTGCAGCTGCAATGTACTCTGCTTCAGCAGTGGATGTAGCAACAGATGTTTGTTTCTTACTCTGCCAAGAAATCAAACAGTTGCCTAGGAATTGACATCCACCAGAAGTTGACTTTTTGGTTAACTTACACCCTGCATAGTCACTATCTGAAAAAGCAACTAATTTGCAAGAGTGTCCAGTGGAATACCATAAACCTAGAGATTGTGTACCTTGCAAATATCTAAAGATTCTCTTGACTGCAATCAAATGAGACTCTTTAGGAGCAGCCTGAAATCTAGCACAAACACAAGTTGCAAAGATGATATCTAGTCTAGAAGCTGTTAAGTACATCAAGGACCCAATCATACATCTGTAAAGTGTTTCATCAACAGCTTTACCTTTCTGATCTGCACCAGTTGTGTGGTGTTGCACATGGGAGTAGAACAGGGCTTGCAATTTTGTAAATCAAACTTATTCAAAAGATCTTTTGTATATTTTGACTGATGAATAAATATTCCATCAGCCTTTTGTTTGATTTGCAAGCCTAGAAAGAACTGTAATTCTCCCATTGCACTCATTTCAAACCTTTGTTTCATTAAACATGTAAAGTCATCACACAATTGGGGATCAGAGGATGCAAAAATAATATCATCAACATAAATTTGAACAAGTAGCTTATGCTGATCCACCTTTTTAATAAACAAAGTTTTATCTATGGAGCCTCTAGTGAAATTATTTTAAAAAGAAAATATTAAAGTGTTTCATACCAGGCTCTAAGAGTTTGCTTCAACCCATAAAGAGCCTTATCAGTTTATACACCCAATCAGGATGTTTATTATCCTCAAAACCCGGTGGTTGACACACATAAACCTCTTCTTTTATTTTACCATATAAAAATGCACTTTTGACATCCATTTGAAAAACTTTAAGATTGTGGAATGCAGCATAGGCTAAGAACAATCTAACTGCCTCTAGTCTGGCTATAGGGGCAAAGGTTTCATCATAATCAATACCTTCTTCTTGTGAAAACCCTTGTACAACTAGTCTAGCCTTGTTCTTAACAATAACCCCATTTTCGTCAGATTTATTCCTAAACACCCATTTAGTGCCTATTGCGCACTTACCTGGGGGTAGAGGAACCAGTTCCCACACTTGCTGTTTCTTGAACTGAAGTAGCTCAAGCTGCATGGCTTCAACCCATCCATTGTCTCTCAAAGCAACATGATAGTTCTTTGGCTCTAGCTGACTGATGAAGAGAGCATAGAAACAGAAGTTAGACAATTGACTTCTTGTTGAAACTCCAACATTGATATCACCAATGATTTGAGACTTGGGTGATTCTTCAGCTCTTGATAAACAATGAGATCTGTGCAAGTGTTTGTAGAACCTTCAGCAGCAGCAGATGGTGATGCAGACTCTTGAAACCAAGAATTAGATGGTAAATCAAAAGATGTAGAGGAATCAGATATCTCATCAGCATTTGTTGTGGATGGAACTGCTGAAGCTACAGGAACATCAAGTTTAGCAGACTCAGGCAGTTGATCACTAAACTTGAATAGGTGAGTATTGATATTATCATCATCATCAATATCACCAGGTGGAAGACATGCTGCAGAAGATGATTTATCCACATGATCTGCAACAGCTGGAGGTTGATAAGGAACATATTGCAGTATGTCCAGATCAAACAACTCCACAGGGTTTTGTGGAATCTTGTCCTTTGGAGATTCATTAAACTTCACATGCAGAGTTTCTTCAACTATCTTTGTTCTGCAGTTGAAGACTCTGTATTCCTTGCAAGTAGATGAATACCAACAGAATACCCTGCATCCACCTTAGGATCAAATTTGTGGAGTTGATCCTTTGTGTTGAGAATGAAACAGGGACACCCAAAGGCTCTGAAAAATGAAATTAGAGGAGCCAAGTGATGTAGAACTTCATATGGAGTCTTCATCAACCTCTGATTTACTAAGGCTCTATTCTACACATAGCAAGCTGTATTAACAGCTTCAGCCCAAAAGGTCAATGGCAAACCAGAGTCAGCCAACATAGACCTTGCAGCTTCAATTCGGGTCCTGTTCTTTCTCTCCACTGCTCCATTTTTTTCTGGAGTTCTTGGGATGCTAAACTGCCTTTTGATTCCTTTGAAAGATAAAAATCATCAAGTGTATGGTTTCTGAATTCAGTTCCATTATCACTCCTTATACACTTGACAGATAGGGAATACTGCTTCTCAACATACAACACAAAGTTTATAATCTTCTGAGCAACCTCATCCTTTGAATGCAGAAAGTAAGTTCATACAAATCTGGAGTAATCATCCATAATTACCAGACAGTATTTATTCTTTGCCATGCTCATCACTCTCACAGGACCAAATAGATCCATGTGCAGTAACTGCAAGCAGGAAGTGGACTTAGGTTCTTTAATAGGAGGGAATGAGGCTTTGTGTTGTTTTCCTTTTAAACAAGCAGTGTAGGTTTCGTCACAGTGGAACTCCTTTATTGGTAAACCTCTCACTAAACTATTGTGGATCAGCTGATTCATGTTTTTGATATTAACATGACCCAGCCTTCTGTGCCACAGTTTAGATTCCTGAAACCTTTTTGGTTTTGGGTCTATTCACATCAACAAATGGTAAACTAACAGATTTGCTATGAATAACAGCCTGAGGGGATGGAGATGGTGAAGAAGAAGAATCCTTTGGCATGGATTTTCTTCTCTGTGGTTTCAGCACAGGAGCATCTAATTGGTTGACTCTCCCCAATAGATGTTGAACCATCATAACAAGTTGTGTCTGATTTTGTGATAAAGCCTTCAGCTCATCAGACACATTAGTGCTTGAAATTGATGGATTCCTATGTTGTACCATCTCCCTTTGAGCAACCTCAGTTGTTGCCTGATTAACCCCTTGCTTTTTAGATTTCTTTTTGGATTTTGGGGTCATAGGTTTTGATGTTGCTGGTACAAATTTGGTTTCAAACTCAGTTTTCATTTTATCCATTTGCTTTTTAATATTCTCATTATGTTTGAGTTTGGAACCCTTTTTATACCAGCAATCATCAGTAAGATGATTGAATAAGCCACATATTTCACATGGCTTTTTCTTCATCTTAAGTTGATCATCTGCTGAAGAAGATGAAACTATTGAAGACTTATTCTTCAGCAGTTTGCTATCAGTACTAGCAGTTTTCTTCCCTTTAGTACATGCAGTAGTTTGGGTTTGTTCTCCAGGTGTTATGACATGCTCTTTAGTACTTTCAGTACTTTGTGAAATACCACCTGGAGTGATCAACTTTTTGATCATGTGAGTGTCAGCATTTGAACCATCAACACCAGCTGATAGGTTCTTAGAGGAATTAATGTTGACTTCAACCTCTGATGGTGCTGTATCAGATAGTAGATCACATGATGAAAAGGATTGGTTATTGCTTTCTCCATCAGATTTTACCTCTGCTCTGGGAGTAAAATCTGTAGGAGGAGCAGTGTGATTATAACCAATGCCAAACTTCATATTGGAAGCAGACTGCTTACTAAGAAGCATTTCAAAACCCTTGCAAGAATGTACCCATCGATCACACTCTACTGGGTAGTTGCAAGTGTTTCTTTGAGGTCTCTGTACTTCTCTAGAAGTACCTCTTCCCTAGCCTTATCATCAGTGATTTGACATTTAAGTTTGTAAATCTCATCATTCTTATCATTAAGCACAGACTCAAATTCAGGTTTTCTTTTGGATATTATTTGTTCTTGTTAATTAAAGCTACATTTGCTTCTCTAATAGATGCAAATGCGGCTATGCATGTTTCAGAACATAGCTTGGCTTTTGCCTTAGAGGATACCTGTGATACCTGTGGTGTGGAGGCATTAGAGGATGAGGTATCAGCAGACTCCAGAGCCATAAGAGCAAGATTTCCAAAAGGACTGTCACCACCATGTTGACCAGCACCAGAGAACAGTTGTTCATGACCAGACATATCATCTGGTAAACTGCTCCAGTCAACAACTCATGGGGTGAAAAAGCTGTGTTGTTGAGGTTGAGATTGTTGATGAGATTGGGAAGGTTGAGGTTCAGGTAATGCTTGTGGTTTTTGTGCCATAAGAGCTTGAACCGGATTTGGCTGAGGCATGTAATAGCAGGGATAAGGATATGACATTGGACCCTGAGGGACAAAGTATGCAGGAGATATAGGGTGTGAATGATGACCAGAACTCGCAGGATGTTGCCCTCTGTTTTGTGGACTAGTGCTTGGAAAAGTCACAAAGGTGCAGAGGAGTTAGATCCAGTTGATCTACACTCTCTTGCAAAGTGTCCAAGCCTTTGGCATTTGTGACA
This sequence comes from Flaveria trinervia, assembly GCA_025506515.1. NCBI lineage: Eukaryota > Viridiplantae > Streptophyta > Magnoliopsida > Asterales > Asteraceae > Flaveria > Flaveria trinervia. Next base: position 47,123,463 of record CM046442.1, read on the forward strand.
CCTCAACTTACTCTTGTCAAAACCAACTTTGGTTTTGCCAGAGTCCAGGAAATTTCCTGCCAGTTCTCTTGTAGAACTTTTGAGATCTTATATTAACTAAGGCCATTTGGCTTAGAATATCCATCTCTTCTAAATCATCATCAGCAATACCCTTCAGATCATCCATGATGAAGCATAAATTGTCACTATTACAGCTTGATTGACTATCAACACCAACAAATGCATGATCAGAACTGTTTGAAGAGAAATCTATATGCTCATCATAATTGCTTTCAGATGCAGCATATTCTGACTCATGACCAACCAAGGCAGTGTTCCCTAGTACAAAGTCATCAGTGAGCTTTCCTGATGATGCCAGTTTCCTTTTCTGCTCTATCTCTCTCTCGAATGTAAGTAGTTTCCCATGAAGTTGGGTGAGAGATAAGCTATCCAGATTTGCACTGGAGCGTAGGACAATAGTGTATGTGTCCCATCTCTCAGGCAGTGATCTGAGGACTCTGTTATTCATCTGGCTATTGGTGTATTCCTGTTTGACCATTTTCAGCTCAGATATCAAACAAGAAAAACGCTCAAACTGTTGAGTCAGTGTCTCACCCTTTCTATGAGAGGGTGTCTCATATTGTTGGGCAAGGATTTCTCTGTTGTTTGCTAAAACCTCATCTGTTCCACCGAATTGTTCATTCAGTGCATTCCAGAGGTCATGAGTAGTTTCATGATGCATAAGCCCTGAATAGATTTCATTAGGCAAGGCCATGGCCAGAATACCATGCGCTTTAGCATCAATCTCAAACAATTTCCGATCCTCATCTGAGTATTGTTCCTTCTTCTTCAGAACCATTTGGTTGGTTTCCGGATTGTTCACCACAGGCTTGTGTGGACCATGTACCACAGATGTCCAACAACCTGAACTGTTAACAAACAGGTGATGAAGCATCCTTCGTTGCCATATGTTATACTCAGTCCTAACCAGCATCGGAGGCTTGGTTGAGGAACCGGTATTGTGAGGGTCATTAGAAGGAGTAGTCATTCTCAGATTTAACCAAATTCAATTAAGCTTTAGCAGATTTAGAACAAAAACACAACAAACCAAATTGAACCAAGAGAGAGCTCAAAGTGAATAAACGAAAGCAGCAAAAATTCAATAATCTATAACCAATTCTTGCAAATATGCTAATTCAATCAAACATAGATATCGAATAGCAGTTTCAATGATAAATTGTTAGATCGATCAATGATTAACCAGCTCTGATACCATTTGTTAGGACCAGTGATCTACGTTTGATTGATTAGAGAGTATTGCAGCGGAAATCAAACAATGAATTAGACAATTTACAAGAACACAATTGATATTCAATATAAAAGTAAACGGTTATAGAGAGAGAATTCTGTGAAAGATATTTCATTCAATATGAGCTTTCGTGGTAACAGAATGTCACATGTACAATTAGGTCAACATCTCTTATATAGGAGATGTGACGTCTGCTGATGTCACTTGATAGTGACATCTAACAGAATTATTCAAACTACTGATAGTTAACACAACTACTGAAGATGTCAAACAGCTAACATCTTCTTACAAAAATACTAAGTGTTAACTATCACTACAACTACTGAAAAGAAACTACTGAAACTACAACGATTGAAGAACATGCTCTTCAGTCGTTTTACAAGTACTGAAATAGAAAAGAAAACTACTTAAAGAAAACTATCACAACAACTGAAGAATGCTTCTTCAGCTGTTGTAACAAACTCTGAAGGCTTCAGTACTTGTACTTGAACTTCAGCTGTTGTCATCAGCTGATTTCTTCAGCTGTTGTCTTCAGTCTTTGTACTTCAGATGTTGATCATTAGTACTTTAGTCTTCAGCTGTTGATCTTCAGACTTTGGTCTTCAGCTGTTGAAGTCTTCAGTACTTTAGTCTTTAGCTTTTGAAGTCTTCAGTACTTTAGTCTTTAGCTGTTGATCTTCAGACTTTGGTCTTCAGCTGTTGAAGTCTTCAGTACTTTGTTCTTCAGCTGTTGCTCTTCAGACTTTGTCAAACAGCTGATCAAGTCTTCAGCAGTTGTTGTGATGTCTGTGGGACTTAGAGGTTTTTCTGATCAGGCTCATTGGTTCTTTTGATCCAACAGTCACTCCTTATCAGTTTAAAGAAACGAAAACTTCCGGATGTGCTTTTATGTCCAACAATGATAATGACAACTCTTGTACTATGAGCGAAGATGAAAAGGAAGTTATTTTCTATGTATCAAGGCCTAAAAACATCCACTCATAGTAAGTCAGCAAAAGAAAATATTTGTTCAAAAGAAAGATTCATCTGCATCAGCAAAGTCTTCCTCCAACAACAACCAAGCAGAGCCAATTACTGTGATTTTGGGTTCTTAAGAACAAAAAAGTTGCATTCGCAGCTTTCAGCTCAAGTTTTCAAGCTTATCTGGGAAGCACACTAACAGCTGCTAACATCTGCTAGCAAGATTTGGAAGAACTTCATCCTGATGAAGTAGAGGAAATGGATCTTTAATGACAAATGGTGATGATAGTATATCTCTTACAATACTTGAGAAGAAACAAAAACTTAGTTGCAGTAGGTAAAAACAACCAAAATTGATGTTGATAAGTCTAAAGTGAGATGTTACAAATGCAATATCTATGGACACTTCTCAAGAGAGTGCAATCAACAATAGTGAGACAAAATCAACAACATGAGCAACATCAGTCTCATCAGCATCAATCTCATCAATCAACATCTCAAAGATCCTTCAGACAACCTTAGCTAACCAACTCATACCCACCAGCCATAAGCTCATTAGCAAGGCCTAGTAATTCAAAAGAAACTGGGTTGATAATTTTACAAGCTGGAACATGTTACTGGAGCATGAATAAGAAAGAGGTATTGGAAGAGAATCAAACTTTAATGGCTAACATGGAGAACAAAGTTCCACCTATGGCCAGAGAGGTAAGAGATAGACTATGTTCATCATCATGTGTTGAGGAAGTTGAAAGATACAGAGTCCATGCTCAACAACTTGCAAATTAAGTTAAAGAAACAATGGTTTTTAATGAATCTCATGTAAGAGAACATAAATTATATCAAATCAAAATCAACTCTTTTTAAAAAGATTTAGATAAACTTCTTTCTAAAAACTATAATTTAAAAGCTCAAGTTGAGCATCTGACTACTTCCTTAACAAAATCCATGTCTGATCATACATCAACTGAAGTGAAACTTCAAAAGTTTCAACTGTCATCTCAGCAATATGAGAAATTATTAAATTCTCATATTGAATCAAAGAACAGGTATGGGTTGGGATACAAGGCTGTTGTACCCCCTCTAAATGTAATTACACACCTTTACTCAAGATGATGATAAACAGTTTGTCAAATTATTTTGTGCCTTGCACCAACTTTGAAACAAAACTTAATCAATTGGTATATGAAAATGAATCTGAGGTGAGTGAAACTAAGTCTTCTGAATCAAAACAAGTCCAACAAAATGACTCAGAATTTGACTATGATAAATGTGATGTCTTGGATGATTCTGATGAACATGTTGAGAAAAATGTGGATGAAAAGACTTTTGGTAAGAATGTCTCATTGAACCAGTTATTCCCAAAGTTCTTGAATAAACCAAGCAGCCTTATCCTCCTAAGCAACGAAATATGCTAAAAACAATCTATAAAAGGATAGCTCAGCTGAATGAAGGGCTTCATGAGATTAACAAACAACAAAAATCAACTAGAGAAAGATTGCAATTTACATCTATGAAAGATATAAAAATTTCTTCCGCAGAAGGAAAGAAGAAAATTGTTGATCAATCATCCGTTGTAGATCTCCGAAAGAAGAAGAAAAATGCTGATCATTCTACTTCCATAGCAAAACTCTGGAAGAAGAAAATTTGTGACCAATCCCTATCTGCAGTAGATATCCGAAAGAAGAAATTTACTGAATCAGAGAAAGATCAGCAAAAACTAAAGAAAGTCAATCAAAAAAGATCAGCAAAAACAGAAGTAAGTTGCTATCAAACAAGAACCATTAGATATCATGTCAGGGAATGGAAAGGATTCATTAGCCACAAAGTTTGAAAGAGAATGGCAAAATCAAAAGAGAAGAAGAAAGTGAGTGCTGAAAAGATAAAGAAGAAATGTCTTGCAAATGGTGTGATATGAAAAATCACAACACTAAAGATTGTTATTTCAGTAGCTATTGCTCCATTTGCAATATGAACAATCACATGACCTCTAATTGTTATTTCAACAAACATTGTGCAATATGCAACAAAAATAATCATTCCACTCAAGAATGTTATTTCAACAAAAAGAACAAATATAAGAACACAAAAAAGCAACAATATGAGAAGGATGAATCAAAATCTCAATCAAGTGATAATCTAGAAGATTCAAAGCCATAGAAGCAGTAGTCAAAGCAAAAGCTACCAACACCAAAGAAGAAACCATTTACTAATGATAATCAGTTGATGAAGAAAGGAAAATCTCATCATCAACTCAAAACACCTCACAAAAGGTGGATTTGACTGATAAGGAAGCAAATCCTAATAACACCTTCTTTGATCAATTTAAGAAGGGTACTCTAACACCACAATTAAAAGCAAAAGATGGTGAAACTTTCTTCAATTAGGGATTATCATCAAACTTAAAGCAACAATCTAACAAAGAAAAGATGAAAGAATAAGGGCTAGAGAATCAAGAACAAAGTTCCACAAGCTCATCTTCAAAAGACTCATCCTCACCATAAAAAAACATAGTGAATCAATTGAGTCTAAAATCAACACAAAAACTTCAAGACTCATTCATGAGGGAGTAACAATTTTAGACACTAGTGGTAAACCCAAGACAATTAAAGCTTGGGTCCCTCATTCTAATTGATTTCTTTATGAATGTAGGAACAAGCTTGGAGAATTGATAACAAGTGGTATGTTGACAGTGGCTATGCCAGCCATATGATAGGAAACTGTTCTTTACTCCATGATTTTAAACATAAAAATGCCTCCTATGTGGCATTTGGTGGGGATAAGAAGGGAGGAAACATTGTTGGTGAAGGAATGGTAACTAATGTGTGCTAAAGTTTGAGAAAGTAAACTATTGTGAAATTTTGTAATATAACTTATTGAGTGCGTCCCAAATTTTTGATCAAATTCTACCACTTTATTTGATAACACTAATTGTTACATTCTTAAGCCAGGCTTTCCCATTTTGGAATATCGGATCCTTCTTAAAGCATCAAGAAAAGGTAACATTTATGTTTTGCATATGAATAATACTACACTCACCAGCAATGAAACATATCTGTTGTCTAAGTCATCTGAAGATGAATCTCATTTATGGCATAGAAGACTTGTTCGATTTAACATGAAGAACATGAACAAATTGGTGAAAATGACCTAGTCATTGGATTACCAAAGAAAGAATTTTATTGCTCCAATCATTGTTCATCTTGTCATAAAGGAAAACAACATAAAGTGTCATATAAATCCTAAACAATCAACACTAATTCAACACCACTCAAATTACTTCACATGGATCTATTTGGTCCAACCAATGTCATGAGCATAGGCAAAAGGACATATTGTTTGGCGCATGGGTCTTTTTCTTAAAATATAAAAGTGAAATATCAGAAATATTAATGGAGTTTATCACTAAGATTGAAAATCAACTTGATTTCAAAGTCAAAATCTTAAGAAGTGATAATGGTTTCGAATTTGTTAATCATGTTTTAGATTCCTTTTATAGAATCAAAGGCATTGCAAGAAAATTTAGTACACCAAGAACTCCATAACAAAATGAAGTTGCTGAAAGAAGAAACAAAACTCTCATTGAAGCAGCAAGAACAATGCTTGCTGATTCAAAATTTCATTTAATTCTGGTTATTTGTATACTATAGGTTCTACATATACATGCTATCCTTATGTCCCTCCATACATGAATAACGTGTCATTATTTGCTGATCCTCCAAGAATTCAGGCTCATACTTCAATCCACACCGGTAAATATTCCATGCTCTAGAGATGCTTCAATACACTCAAAGGAATTTATGACCGCATATCAACAAACATCATCCGTAAATGTTCTCGTAACTTCTGCAGATGTTCAAACCTCATCCGCAAATGTTCCTACGGAAGCTATTCACAATCCTGATGTTACACAAGCTCATGAGGAGGGATATTATTCAGCCTATGAGGATCAAAATGATAAAGAACTTGACTACATTGTTGATTCTCCATCTTAGTTGGATCTTTTTCAATCAATGAATATGACTAACTTGGAATCATCCATTCCAGTTGCCTCTATTCCAACAACAAGAATTCATAAGTAAAATCCAATATACAATATTATTGGTGATATTAATGAAAGAACCACAAGAAGCCAAGGGCTAAAAGCACCTCTGCTTTATGAAAGTAAGAATCTGGTGACCTCATGATAATTATATCTAAGCTCTCAAAAGAATCCAATGTGATCAACTGTATATTAACTTAAGAGCTTTTACATCAAAGCATTAATAAGATTTCAAACATGCCTCAAAATAGAACTTATAACTTAAAGTACATAGTCTCTAAGTGTGAAAAAGTTATGAATTGACTCACAAACGAAGGACAAACTCTAATGTGAATTGAATGTGGAGCCTATAATTGTCTATTTTCAATCAATAACAAAACATGATAAACAACATACTTAGTTGAAATTATACTCTTGATTGAATTTATGTGAAACATTATGCTTGCAATCAGCACTAGATTCATGTCTCATTTCTTCACACAAATTGAATCAGGAAGATGCTTAGTGTCTTAGATGAACCCATTCTTTGGTTAAATATGCATGTTTATAATTTTTTTATTTATTATTTTTTGTGTTTGTAATTTTATTGAATAGACAAAGGATTTTCATGCTATTCAACTAGATAAATTTATGATAAATTATGATAAATTCATCCATTCATCATTACTCATAAATTTAGGTGGAGTGGATATAAGCATGAAATTTGAATTTTCAAAACAACAAGCAAATGAAGGAATTGAACCTTGAGCACTAACTTAGCTGTAGGATACTTGAGGGTCTTCAAGTTATAAACTTTCTTGCACAAATTGTCAAGTAAACAATGTCAACAAGGTCTAAAAGCAACAGATATTTCTACCGCTTGTTAAAATCATACAAACAAACACATGTACATTAGTAGATGCTACAGTGCAAATTTGTACTTCAGCAGATGTTACAACACAACACCATAGCCATCCGTAGATTGGAAACCTACAGATGTGGTGGTATTTTTAAGTATAATTTAGTTTGTTAGATCGATAATCTTTGGAAAATTATACAGGATGTGAGCTATGGCATGTCATAGTCACTAGTCAAAAGGCAATCTGCCTTTTGATTTTACATTGATTTTGTTTTTGTCTAGATCATGTATCCAGCTGACCTTCAAAGTATGGCCGGTTGTAGAATGTAGTATACGTATCTCTGGTCCTTATATCTTATTATCATTGCTTTGTAAATACTTGTAAGGAACTAAAGAGAAATATACATCATCCTTGAAAACCAAATACTTGTGTTGTTCTTTTCTTGTTCTGTCTCTTTATTACTTGTGTTTGTTGACCCATATGTACCTAGTTTACGGTCTTAATGTAATATGTCTGTCATGTCCTAAATGTAATGAAACGAATGAGTTGAATGAAACATATTATGTAGTTGTTGATCTTAATGTCTAATGTTTCAGTGTATGTTTTAATGTTTATTATTTACTAACGCATATTGAACCAACTATATAGGTTTGTGGTTGTTTGAATAGATCCTAGTCAAGTAATGATTGGGAAACATATTCAAACTTAGTCGTATGAAGTCTTCATGCGAATGGACCATGCTAATCGACCATACGCATGAACACTTTATGCTAATGGACCAGTCGCACGACTGACCAGGAAACTGGATCAGTCGCACGACTGAGTCATACGGATGACTCAGTCGCACGACTGAACCTTCAGTCATGTGATTGACTCAGTCGCATGCTTTAGTCGCACGACTGAACCATGCTAATGGTCCAGTCATACGATTGACTAACCCTAACCTATAAATACCACTTAATTCGTGGAAAAACGTAACACTTTGAAGAATTCGACTCCTACTTGTACCCTAGCCGTCCAGAACGTCCAAGAAAGCCAGTCCAAGTTCATAGATCGTTCTTGATCAATTCCTATTCATTCTTAACATTTAGATTATTGTTATATCGATCGGGTTAACGTTCTCACTAATTGGATCGCCAATCAAATAGGATTCCGCACTATTTGAGTTGGTATACACGTAAATCAGTTAGTACTCCGTCCAGTACACGGTCCCTAACAAGTGGTATCAGATCTTTGGCTCTTGATTTACGTGTCATTCAATCGATTTTGATATGAAAATCATGTTTTTCACACAAAAACACAATCTTTTTGTGTCAAACGCTATTTTGGATGTCTCCAGCTCAAAAAGTTAACGTTTTCTAGCATACGGCAATTAGGATTAGTGAGAAATTCGTGGTTTTGCGTCATAATACCTTAAACCCTTGAACTCTCAAAATTCAGCAGCTTTAGTCGTACGATTGACTCAATCGCACGACTGGATCCATATGCATCCCTCATATGCACGATTGGACTAAGTCGTTCATCCATTCGTATGACTGAATTGCCCATTCGCATTGTTCATCCGCACATGTCCATTCACACGATTGATCCATCCACATTTGCTCATTTGCACGTCTGAGTCAACCGCATTGTTCAATCGCACGAAGTGTTCAATCGCATTCCTTCAGTCACACAAGTAAAACAGTTTGTTCTAAAAGTTCAAAGTCGATAGTAATGGAGGATCAATATTTAGCGTTCACCGCAGGAAGGGATTCTAGGATTCAAAATTTGTTGCTCCTAGAAAATGAAGTGGGAAATCATAACAAGCCCCCTAAGCTCATAACGTTAGATGATTACCCACAATGGAAGCAAAGATTCGATATTTACTTAAATGGAGTAGATCCCAATCTGTGGGAGTCGATAGAGACAGGATATAGCATGCCTGTAGGTGCAGATGGAGTCAAACTTACCTTAGGCGGTATAAATGATGGCCAAAAGGCAAAGTACAATGCAGAGAAGAAAGTCTATGCATTGCTAACTCAGTCAATTCCTAAGGACATCTTCCATCAATTTTCTAAGAACAAGCAAGATAAGAAGCTGTGGGATGCATTGGAAAAGAGGTATGAAGGAAATGCATCGTTAAAAGCTCTGAAGGCTAAAGCGTTAAAGAAGGAGTTTGAAAACTTCTCGTCAATGGGAAAGGAGAGCTTAGACGATGTCATTGATCGATTCTACCACTTGATGAGTGAGCTGCACACTCATGGAGTCACCACATCTATGGAAGACAAATTTTCAAATTTTGCAGAGGGGTTGCCAGAGAAGTGGGTTTCCTTTGTATCCAACCTCAGACAGACTGATTTGCTGGCGAAGTTAGATATCAACGACTTCATTCTGAAGCTGACAGAGGAAGAGTTGAGGATGAAGTACAAGGCCCAAAAATCTTCATATGATCAGAATCCGGCACTGTACAACTCAACTCCATAAGCCAAAACGTCTGGAGCGCCACTTCAAATGGCATTTGTGTCGAGTTCAGTTGGTCCATCTCAAGCTACCACTTCAGGATCTGACACGTCAGGGTCGTCTTGTGCCCAATAAATAGCACCTGAAGCCAATGCTACAAAACTAAAGACCAAGAATCTCGGGAATGTTACAGTGGAGGTAGCAAAGGAGCACATGGATCTTCTAACAGCTGTTGGTCACTCCTATGATGGACTAGTTGCTGGGAAGATTGGGAACTGCCATCTGGCAGATGAGGACTACGAGCAAGTAGACGAGACAGAGCTGGAGAGAATGGACATCATGTGGGTCTTAGAAAGTGTTGTTCGGAGAGCTAAGAAGTTTGTCAAGACAGGACAGAATTTGATTGCTACTAAGGACACAACTTTTGGTTTTGACAAGACCAAAGTTACCTGCTTCAACTGTGGGGAAAAGGGGCACTTCAAATGTGAGTGTGTGAAGCCCAAGAAGACAAGAATGGAAATCCATTTTCATCCTTCAATCATCAGGATAAACCCACAAGCAGCCCTACTTTGTCAAGCAAGGGTCCTAAAGCCTTGACTACTCACGATGATGAAGGACAAGATTGGAGCTTTCGGTTTGTATCTCCGGGAGAATCCAACATTGCTAGTGTTGAGGATCTAGATGACGACTCAGCAAGCGAAGGTGATATTGCAGTGGAACTCGCAATGTCAAATGTTGAAGAAACTGCAACTGTAGTTGATCACCTACCTGAAGAAGGGACAAGTTCAACAAGTCCAGAATCACTGGAACCAGAAAAGTCAAACACTGCTTTGATGGCTGATTCAACCGCACCCTCTCAGGTAAGTACCACTACTCAACTTTTCAATAATCATGCTTGTTATGATTGTCATAAATTTAGGGAAAGCATTGATTTGAAATTTGCTAGGTTATTAGACCATAATGATAACTTAGTAAAGGACTTGCAACTGTGCACAGAAGCAAATAGAGTCTTAAAACAAAATGAGCATAGCTATAAAGAAAAGATAGAACTTTTGAATAAACAACTTAGGGAAACTGAAGTTGTAGCTTTTAACCAAGCTAATTACATTAAGTTCTATCTAAACTCCCTAGAAGACACTAAGAAACAAAAAGCAGTTTTGGAAGTAGAAGTAAATTCATTAAAACAAAAACTACATAGCTGGACAAGTTCTTATCATATTGTCTAACACTTAGTGAGAGAGCGCAACAATGGGGAGGGTTTGGGATATAAAGTGGTACCACCACCACATGAGACCTTGATGAATGCCAAAAGTAAACCAATAAATAATAACCCATTCAAGGATCATGTGGTGTCCACTCCTCTTGTAAGTGATCCAATTCCATATGTAAATCAACTGAATCTGGCACTAAACAAAAGGATGTCACTTCAAAATCAAAAGGTAAAATGCATTGTGTAAATCTGGATGAACAATTTGAGAAGGTTAAAGTAAAGTCTGGTTCAACCAAGTTTAATTCTGAACCTAAACAGACCAAACATGTTAACCAATCAAGCGTATCATGTCCAAGTCTAGGTAAGCTAAAGAGTAAAGATGTTAATAACGTTCACACAATTAATTTTGTTAAACAAGCTAAACTATTAAAACAGGAGGTGACTAAGCCCAAACTGAATAAAGTCACCCAAGTGTCACATACTTCCCCACGGAAACAATTAAATCGTCAAGTCGAAAGCAGATCATGCTACAACTATGGAAAGTATGGTCACATCACGTCTTACTATCCTTATTATCATACACCAAAGAAAAAGGTTGAACTTTATGACACTAATGCGAGCTCTTCCAAAAGAAGCTCCATGACTCCACCAAAAAGGGTCAGTGAACCTAAAGTTCAACCCATTAGCCAGTCGTTTGTTTACCACAAACAGGCCTTACACAAAGCTGGCTTATGGAAAGAAAAGTCTATGTCTGGAAATGAGAACAAGAAGACAAATGATCTTCCCTCAGCCTTAAATGTGTTGGGTTTGTTGGACCATATCAAAGTAGTTTAACCATTTTAAACTATGAAAACGCAACGGATTAATGCCTTAACATTATCATTAGTAATCTAAAAAATTAAGGTATATAACATATCATCAACAAACCCAAGAACATAGGATCATTTATATGTGTTTGGCTAGCTATCAACTACAAATAATAACCATAATATGACATAGAAACTACCTTTTGTATGTTGCTGAAAATGTGATGAAGGAGGAAGAATATGAGGTTCTTGAATGACCAAGACACCAAGGAGAGGTGTCCCAAAGAATCCATACCCACAAGCATCAAGCAAAGACCACTCTTGCTAGAATTTGTGCACCAAAATCGGATCAAGAAGGCTGCTGGAGCCTTGTTCCAGCCGCGAACAATCAAGAATGGTGTTGGACCCTTTTTAGCCTTGAACTCTTTCTTCCATAAGAAAAGTTGATGTTCTTGTGACCCTTTTGCATATGAGAGAGAGAGATAGAGCTGGATGAATTGTGTGTGTGTGTTCAAAGAGTTTCTTTGTTTTCAAGACCACAAAAGAAAACCAAAAGGGAGAACCCCTTAAGGGGCGGCCGAACCCAATTTGGGTTTTTGGTTTTCCCCCAAAAGGTCCCTTTTAATCTTTGTTAAACTAATGTTTAAAAGAGATATATAATTAACCTTTTAATTATATAACATACACACACTTTTATTATTTGATGTTATTTAACTAAGTTAAACAACATTACAAATAATATCCATGAACAAAATATCCATATACGTTGTTCAATCTCATATGCAACTTATTTAGAAAACCCATTTTCTAAATTGGTGTATTTATTTAATTGCATGATCATATAATCAATTAAATAATATTTGGTGTTTGCTAAGCTTGTTATTGGGTATGACCCAACTTGGATCATAACGTACTAACCACATCAATGTTCTATGTGTCTTGGGCATAAAGAATCCAACAATCTCTCACTTACACAAGATTCATAGAAGATTGATGCAAGCAGTAAATACCGCCTAAAAATGGTTTACTACCCTTAATACGCATGACTTAAAGCCATTCAATAACATCATCCCCTTCAAGTATCCAACTTGAAATGATTTAGGTGAATCAATCATTTATCCTTTTGTTTCAGATGTCATGTTAAATCCAAGGACATAGAATGATCATTCCTTGTTGATTTAACTTAATCAAGCCTTAGACATCTTGCTCTCAACGAATAAGAGGAACAAATTCCATCTTGACTACATACGTTTTTCACAATCACCTCGTGTCACACCTGAACATGGCCTTATGTACTGCCCATTATTTCAGAGCAGTGAAGAACTAGCTCAAAGTATAACATTTGGTGAATATCAAAACCAGTATGTGTCTCAGGTCGGAGGATACCAAATGATATTCACCTTTACTCAAATTTACTTATGATCAATCTAGAAGATTCCATGTAGTAAAATTGAGATGTGGGTCAGTCCAATATTTGTATCCCACAAATATCTATGAACCTTGGCAGCAACCAATTGCTCTATATTCATTCCTTATGAATATCCACCAATCCATGTTCATAATAGTCTTACATTCATATTTGTTCCCACAAACATGACCGACTACGGACATTTAGAATAATAAACATATTCATGGATCTATACATGCTAAAATGAATATAACTCAAAATATCACAAGTATATAAAGAGTTAAATATTACATTGTTTCAAACTTTTAATACTAAACAGATCAATTCCAGTCACTAGAATATCAAAGTCCTAAGGCACAAGTATGACTTTCATGCTTTGCCCTCTTAAGGAGCTTCGTGAGTGGATCCACAATGTTTTGACCGGTGTGAACTTTACGAATACATATTTTTCCCTTTTCAACTTCATCCCTTATGTAGTTGAATTTCCGCTCAATGTGCCTAGCCTTTTGAAGAGGATAGGGTACCTTGATTTATGCAATCGTACCCTCGTGATCACAAAAGGATTTCTAGGGGTCTTGAATGGTAGAGACTACCCTAGGTAGGTGATAAATTTCTTTATCCATGCATCTTCCTAAGCTGCTAATGATGCGGCTATGTATTCGGATTTTGTAGTGGACAATGCTACTCCATTCATAATGAAGACATACCCCGATTGTGATCGAGAATCATCTCGAACGGTTTGGAACTCGCATCCGTGTAACCCTTTACAAAGAGTTCCTCTTCATCAGATCCATATATTAGAAACATTTCCTTGTCCTCCTAAGGTATTTCAATATACTTTTAATAACCATCCAATGGCTATTACCTGGATTCTACTAATATCTTCTTGTCATGCTTAACGCGCATGACACGTCCAGTCTAGTGCATATCATCTCATACATGATGGATCCTATAGCAGATGCATATGGGATGTCCTTCATTCGATCTTGCTCATCCTTTGAGCTTGGACATTGAGATGTACTCAAAATTGTCCCTCTTTGAATAGGTACCATACCTTTCAAAGAGTTTTTCCATCTTGAACTTTTTCAAGACTTTATTAATATATGAACTTTGATTTAAACCTATCAACCGCCTCGATCTATCCCTATAGATCTTTATTCCCAAAATATAGGCAGCTTCACAGAGATTTTATGGAAAAACAACTTCCAAGCTAGGTTTTAATACCTTTCATGGTTGGAATATCATTTCCAAAAGGTAGTATGTCATCAACATACAATACTAAGAATGTTATTATGCTCCCACTAGCCTTCGTATATACACAAGCCTCATCAGCGTTCTTGATGAAACCAAATTTCTTGATCTCTTCATCAAAATGTTGATTTCAACTTCTCGATGCTAGTTTCAATTCATAGATTGACTTCTTTAACTTGCATACCTTTTAGGATGTTGTGGACCGAAAAAACCATCAAGCTGAACCATATGGACAGTCTCTTCGAGATGTCCATTAAGAAAAGCGGTTTTGTCATCCATTTGCCAAATCTCATAGTCATAATATGCAGCTATGGCAAATAATATCCTAATTGACTTTAGCATTGCCACAGGCAAGAAGGTATCATCATAATCAACCCTTTGAGTTTGATTGAAACCTTTTGCTACAAGTCTTGCTTTGTAAGTATCCAAGTTTCCATGTATATCTATTTTCTTCTTTGAAACCCACTTGCATCCAACCGGTTTGGAGTTAAGTGGAGGGTCAACCAATTCCTAAACTTGATTGTCATACATGGATTGCATCTCAACGTTCATAGCATCCAGCCATTTGTCACAGTCCGAATTGGACATTGCTTCATGATATGTAATTGGCTCATGGAGTCAACCACATTGCATCCATTCATGAAAAATCCATATCTTTTAGGTGGAATGCTGACTCTACCAGATCTGCGAACGTGATCATCATCAACAACCTCTTGTTGATTGCTAGTGTCAACGAAACGTGTATCGGCTTGTGGATTTTGATCCTCATCAAATTCCATTATTCTATACGTTATTCCTTCCATAAGGAACTTAGTTTCCAAGAACTCAGCCTTTTGAACAATAATTACTCTTGCTCTATTGGATCAAAGAAGTAGTATCCTATACAGTTTTAGGATATCCAACAAATATACACTTAGTGAATAGACTATCTTGGTCAGGGCCATATTCAAAATACGAGCCTCGGAGAGCATTACGAAAACCCAAAATGATAGAGGTAGTGAGCTTATAGCCATCATAGATTTGAACCATATCCAATAGGGTTTGATTTCTCCTTTCAAACACACCATCATGTTGTGGTGTTCCAGGTGGAGTAAGTTGTGAGACGATCCCACAACTTCTTAGATGGTACTAAAAGCATCATTGAGGTATTCACCTCCTCTATCTGAACGAAGAACTTTGATAGTTTTATTGAGTTGATTTTCTACTTCATTCTTGAAGATTCTGAACATTTCAAAAGCTTCATGTTTGTGTGTCATCATGTACACATAACCGTAGCGACTATAATTGTCGGTAAAGGTAATGAAGTGTCTTTCACCATTTCTAGTCATTGTCTTAAAAAGGCCACATACATCTGAATATATGATACTTAATAATTCTTTTGCCCTCTCGTTAGTCTCACTAAAAGGCGAATTGGTCATCTTAACTTGTAAACAAGATTCACACTTGTCAAATGAAACATTTTCATTTGTTTTTCAAAAGATTCACACTTACCTTATAATTGTCGGTAAAGGTAATGAAGTGTCTTTCACCATTTCTAGTCATGTCTTAAAAAGGCCACATACATCTGAATATATGATACTTAATAATTCTTTTGCCCTCTCGTTAGTCTCACTAAAAGGCGAATTGGTCATCTTACCTTGTAAACAAGATTCACACTTGTCAAATGAAACATTTTCATTTGTTTTTCAAAAGACCATTCTTTTGAGGTGTTTGAATCTGATTCTTGTTTATGTGACCAATACGACAATGTCAAAAATAAGAATCACTTAAACCCATTTTAAGTTTCTTGGTGCTTGTTTGGTATAATGAGCTATTATAGGATGAATCATCATGAACCAATTCATAGATTCCATTAAAAGGCATAGCCTTGAAATAAAATACATCATCCATACAAACATAAATACCATTGTTAACAAACTTTAATTCATAACCACATTGTTCAAAAAGGGAAATCAAAATTATGTTCCTAGTCTAACTAGGAGCATACAAAATATTCTTAAGAACAACTTCCAAACTATTTGAAAGTTTCAAAATATTGTCTCCTTGGGCTTTGACATCAACTTTTGCTCCGTTGCCCATGTAGAGACTTGTGTCTCCCTTCTTGAAGTGCTTATTTCTATGAACCCCTGCAACAAATTGCAAATATGAGTTCCACATCCGGTATCCAATACCCATGTGTTTGAAGAAATAACATTTCAACCAATGTGAATTATGAAAGTTGTACCTGAGGTTTGCCCAGCATCCCTCTTGTTTCTCAACTCTTTGAGATAGGTTAGACAATTCCTTTTCCAATGTCCTATCTCTCCACACTCAAAGCATGGATCGTTCTCCGTTACCTTAGGCTTCTTAAGCTTAGGCTTTGGAGGTTCCGCTTTAGCCTTTCCTGGCCCCTTTCCTTTGATGTACCCCTTTCCTTTAGCAACATTTGCCTTGGGATCAGGGAATGGCCTTTTCTTATTGCCTTCCTCATTGATTGAGAGAATAGGTAGAACCTTTCTACCCATCCCTGCCTCAGCTATTCGAGCATTGCGTGAAGCTCACCAATGATCTTGTCCCACCCGTTCATATTGTAATTCATTATGAACATCTCAAACCTATTGGTTAGGCCATTAAGGATCAAATCCGTGGCCAACTCCTTTGAGACGGGAAAATTAAGCCGCTCGAGGAGATCAACGTGGCTTTTCATCTTAAGAGCATAAGATGATACTAATTGGGTTTCTTCCATGTGACACGCATGAAGCGCTCGAACCGTTTCGAAGCACTCGAACCGTTTCGAAGCGCTCTACCCTAGCTTGTTGAAGGAAAATTTCCTTCAACTGGGTAATTATGTCATACGCCCTAAGATGCTCCAAATCCTTTTGGAGTTCGGGAATTACATGAGGCAGGAAACCTGCATGGAATCCTCAGTGATTTGAAGCCAATCATCATAGGCCTCAACATCCTCAGGGTCGGGTTGGTTAGGAATAGGATCGTCAAGGACATGGGCCCTTTTCTCTTGCTTGAGAACAATTCTCAAGTTTCGATACCAGCCCATAAAGTTATTATGGTTAAGACAATCCCTTTCTAAGATTGTTCTCAGTGATAGGGTAGGGACGGTCGGGGTGGTAGCATTATTGTTTGCGGCCATTTCTACAAAATTATAAAGTTCATTTTAGTATTTCAGAAAAATTGCATTTTAATTATTAGTACCCTTTACACGTCTCATAGACAATTAATAATTAAAATCTAGAATCCAACGTTACATTTAAATGATGGTAGGTGACCTTTATCCCATTATTTAAATAACAAGGTAGTCAACATTTGACAATTGCAACCTATTGCAACTTCTAGCTTTATGGGATCGGTTAAACATCTTAAGTTTAGTCAGCATGTAAAATCTCATCAACACCATTGTATGCCATGCTTCGGTGACCCTACGCACATGGTTTCCAATTCAAGTCGTCCTACTTACACACACGTGTGAGTTTACACATACAAGTGGTTAGGTGACCTTTATCCCACAAATATGTTAAGCTCATCTCAAACACACAAGTTCCCTAAAAGTGGTTAGGTAACCTTTATCCCACAAGTAGTTCTCAAGTGATTCAAGTGTCGTGTAAAAGGATGGTGTTAAACTTGTTTCCAAAGGGATTTAAGTTTCCATTAATTCTAGTTATGAAAACTCTATGTACCTTGTATTCGCATGCTTTCAAATACATGGTACCCTATGGTTCTCTCTTAATAAAACATATTTTATTTTGAAATCATTAATCCTTTTAATAACCTTTTATTAATCACTTAATGATTAGGAACCAAAAAGTTCAGCTTGTTATGATAATTTATTTAGATTGTTAAGCATATCCATATATTAAATAATCAACA
Organism: Flaveria trinervia; assembly: GCA_025506515.1. NCBI lineage: Eukaryota > Viridiplantae > Streptophyta > Magnoliopsida > Asterales > Asteraceae > Flaveria > Flaveria trinervia. The sequence continues at coordinate 47,141,564 of CM046442.1, forward strand.
TAAAATGAATAATCAAACAAGCATATATCAAACACCACATGTGCATAACCATAGCCACTATGTTGACAACACTTGTTTGCCATCACAAGTGTTGTCATTTGGTCTTTCCTAAGGGTTGAACACAACAAAAGATGAGATCTCCAAAGACCCCCACTTGAACTTGCATCCAAATGCTTCAAGTCCTTCTTTTGTGTCTTCCTTTTGTGCTTCCATCTTGTGCATCTTCTTTTACAAAATTTATATCCTAATACAAATTTTCTAATAAAAGAAAACACACTTAATCTATCTATTACATTGCCATTGAATGAATAAATAAATTACATCAAAAAACTAACACAAAAGAATAATATTACAACCCATTATGAATGAAATCAACCAAAACAAACATCCATTCAAAACCAAATCAACACAAGGTCAAGGCTAGGTTATGCACCAATATGAAACATCATATACAACATACAAGAACCAAATAAATCCCCATATGACCCTAAATTTTCAGCCAACATAAACCAAGAATTTAGGGTCTTTTGTGCAAACAAAAAACATAATCAACCACTTGATATCTTTCTTTCAAGGTTTAATCATAAGCATGTTAGATATAACCTTGAAAGGTTGGGGATTTATAATCATCACCACAAAACAGCCCCTATAAGGTTGTTAAAGCCCCATAAAACTAATTTTACAAGGACAAATGAAACTAGTCATCCACATATCCGGTCTAGATGCCAATGTTGGGTTTGTTGGACCATATCAAAGTAGTTTAACCATTTTAAACTATCAAAATGCAGCGGATTAATACCTTAACATTATCATTAGTAATCTTAAAAATTAAGGCATATAACATATCATCAACAAACCCAAGAACATAGGATACTTATATGTGTTTGAACTAGCTATCAACTACAAATAACAACCATAATATGACATACAAACTACCTTTTGTATGCTGCTAAAAATATGAGGTTCTTGAATGACCAAGACACCAAGGAGAGGTGTCCTCAAGCATCCATACCCACAAGCATCAAGCAAAGACCACTCTTGCTAGGATTTGTGCACCAAAATCGGATCAAGAAGGCTGTTGGAGCCTTGTTCCAGCCATGAACAATCAAGAAGGGTGTTGGACCCTTTTCAGCCTTGAACTCTTTCTTCCATAAGAAGAGTTGATGTTCTTGTGACCCTTTTGCATATGAGAGAGAGAGAGAGAACTGGATGGAGTGTGTGTGTGTGTTCAAAGAGTTTCTTTGTTTTCAAGACCACAAAAGAAAACCAAAAGGGAGAACCCCTTAAGGGGCGGCCGAACCCAATTTGGGTTTTTGGTTTTCCCCCCAAAAGGTCCCTTTTAATCTTTGTTAAACTAATGTTTAAAATAGATATATAATTAACCTTTTAGTTATATAACATACACACACTTTTATTATTTGATGTTATTTAACTAATTAAACAACATTATAAATAATATCCATGAACAAAATATCCATATAAGTTGTTCAATCTCATATGCAACGTATTTAGAAAACCCATTTTCTAAATTGGTGTATTTATTTAATTGCATGATCATATCATCAATTAAATAATATTTGGTGTTTGCTAAGCTTGTTATTGGGTATGACCCGACTTGGAGCATAACGTACTAACCACATCAATGTTCTATGTGTCTTGGGCATAAAGAATCCAACAAAATGGACAATGGGTGGAATTTATGATGTGTGATGCCTCTGGGTCACCCAAGCCAGTTAAGGCTTGGGTCCCTAACCTTAACTAATATTTTCAACTGACTATGCAGGGTGTTCGCTATAGTGCTGAAACAAACACCTGGATTGTAGATAGCGGAGCATCAAGGCACATGACTGGAAACCGGCACTCCTATCAAACTTCAAACAAATCAAAGGGGGTCATGTTTCATTTGTTGGAAACAAAGGAGGTTACATCACAGCTCAAGGGGAAGTGGGGAACTAGAAAGTGAAGTTTGACAAGGTAAACTACATTCAACAACTTCAAAATATTTTTCTTTGTGTGTCCCAAATATGTGACAAGGGATTTAAGGTAGTTTTCAACAATAAGAAGTGTTATGTCCTGAAAAAGGATTATGTGATTCCGGAGGACCAAGTCTTAATGTCAGCCTCAAGATATAGTGACCTTTACGTCTTGGATCTATCAAAGGCCTCCACAACGGATCATCAAGTTCAATGCTTCTTGTCAAAAGCTACTGAGAAGGACTCTATCTCCTGGCATAGGAGAATGGGGCACATCAATCCACAGTAAGACGAATCACTTGATCTAGAATGACCTAGTGCGAGGAGTCAATGTCAAGAACTTCCAACTCCCGGATTTTTGTGTCGCCTACAAGAAAGGCAAAGAGAATAAGAAGTCTCATAAGGCAAAGAAGTAAATTCTATAGAACTACCTCTTGAGCTTCTCCACATGGATCTGTTTGGTCCCGTTAGTACAAGAAGCATCGTAGGCGACTTGTACTGCTATGTAGTTACAAATGACTACTCAAAATTCTCTTGGGTGATGTTTCTGAAATCAAAATCAGAAACATTTGAGTCATTCAAAGAATTGGTAACTACACTAGAGTCACTCTACAAGCTGAAGGTAAGACAAGTACGCTCAGACAACAGAACAGAGTTCAAGAACCAATGGATGGAGGCATTCTGCAAAGAAAAGGGAATTGTACATCAGGTCATATCTGCCTACACTCCATAGATGAATGGGGTTGCTGAAAGGAAGAACAGAAGCTTGATAGAGACTGCAAGGACGATGCTGGCAGACTCGAAAGAGCCTATCCAATTTTGAAATGAGGCAGTTGCAAATGCGTGTTACACGTTAAATCGAGTTCTGGTAGTCAAACACCATGGCAAGACGTGTTACGAGTTACTTCAACGACGTAAACCAAATCTAGAGTATCTCGAACCGATTGGCGCACCGTGCACCCTACTGAAGAAAACTCAAGAAGGCTAGTTTAGCGAGAAGGCTGAAGAGGGAATCTTTCTATGATAAACATACCGAATAAGAGAGTTTACAACAACTCAACAGGTCAAGTAGAAGTGTGGTGTAATGTCGACGTTTAGAGATACACCACTCCTCCTGCTAGAAAAGGACCCGCATTCTTTTTCGACTATGATGGATTCTTCAAGTCCTTCAACATTCCTCTCTCCACTTCTAATGATGAGTTAGCAGCCAAAATGATGTATGATGTCTTAAACACACCATCACAAGGCTCTACATCATCTGGTTCACAAGGTGAATCACCTAACCACTCAGGGGGAGCACTCGAGGTAAGTGACTCTTCCTCTGACGATGAAGCCGTGGATAATGATCAAGACACTCAAGAGCCACAGGTTCCACTGCTACAAGTCCACAAGCATCTGACATTGATGCTTCTGAGTCTTCGGAACCTCACACTCCTACTACCTCATATATGGAACCAAATGTTCATAATCTTGATTCTGAGGTAGTTTTTCCCCCCACTCCTAGATCATGCCTAAATGTCTATCATCCCCTGGACAATGTCATTGGGGATGTTAGATCAGGAGTTCAGCCAAGAAATCAGTTGTATTCAGCTAAGAAATCAGTTGTATTCAGCTGATTATGCCTCGGTAATGGAAAAAGGGTATCTTCACGATGGTGCTTATCATTGTTTTGTGTCTCGGTTTGAGCCAAAATACATCAATTAAGCCCTAAATGATGAGGCATGGGTGAGTGCCATGCAAGAAGAACTTCTTCAGTTCAAGAAGTTAGGTGTATGGACACTGGTAGATAGACCTAAAGGTGCTAAGGTCATTGGCACTAATGGGTCTTGAAATGTAAGAAAGATGATCAAGGTGTCATCATTAGGGACAAGGCTCGACTTGTGGTTCAAGGATTCCGAAAAGTCAAAGGAATTGATAACAATGAAGCATTTGCACCTGTGGCGAGAATGGAAGCCATTCGGATCTTCCTAGCCTTTGCCTCTTACATGAAGATTAAAGTCTATCAACTGGATGTAAAGAGTGCATTTCCTCACGGTGAAATTCGGGAAACAGTGTATGTCAATCAACCCGAAGGATTTGAGGATCCATATCATCAAGACAGAGTTTACAAATTGGATAAGGCTCTTTACGGGCTTCACCAAGCCCCGAGAGCATGGTATGAAATACTCTCAACTCACCTTGTGAAACACGGATTTCGCAGAGGTGTAATTTACTATACACTATTCATAAAGAAAAGGATGGTGATCTGTTGCTTGTTCAGATTTATGTTGATGACATAATCTTCGATTCCAAGAATGAATACTTATGTAAAGAATTTGAAGCAGTAATGAAAGCAGAATTTGAAATGAGTGCCATGGGAGAGATGAAGTTCTTTCTTGGGTTACAGGTGGATCAAACACCAAAGGGGATATTTCTACATCAAACAAAGTATGTAGGGGTATTCTCATTTGGTTTAACATGGAGAATGCTTCCGCAGCTGGGACTCCACTTGCTACAAACCATGATGTAGCACCCGACAAAAACGGTGATCTGGTTGATGCCACCATGTACCGAGGAATGATTAGATCCCTCATGTACCTCACTGCCTCAAGACCTGATATCATGTATGCGACATGTCTTTGTTCAAGATATCAGGTGAAACCAAAAGTTAACCATCTTATAGGAGTCAAGAGGATATTCCATTATCTGAAGGGTACACCAACACTTAGGTTGTGGTATCCTTATGACGATGATTTCGAGCTTACCGCGTACAGTGACTCGGATTATGGCGGTTGCAAGATGAACTACAAATCCACCTCAGCAGGATGTCAATTCTTTGGGAGAAGATTAGTCACGTGGCAGTGTAAGAAGCAGACATCAGTTGCGCTGTCAACTTGTGAAGCTGAATATGTTCTTGCGGCAAGCTGCTGCTCTCAAATCATCTGGATTCAACCGCAGATGCGGGACTACGGTTTGAAATTTTCTAACACCCCTATGTTTGTTGATAATTCTGCTGCAATAGCCGTTACAAAAAATCCTGTCCAACATCCTAAGACCAAACACATCGGTATTAAATATCACTTTATACGTGATTGTTTTGAAAAGAATCTAATCGATGTTGTTAAGATAAATACGGATTTCCAACGCGCTGACCTCTACACAAAAGCCTTTGATAAACCACGTTTTCTTTATTTGTTAGAGGTCAACGGTGTTAAAAAGAAAAGTGATGTAATTCCAGAAGATGAACATGTTTAGTCCGATGCGTCGAGTCAATTTTTCTTTTATTTTCTTTAATTTTATGTCATTTAATTAATTTTATTGGTTTTATTTCTTCGCCTATTAAAATCCTAAAAACGCAAATCGTTTACGGTTTTAGAATTTTAGGGGGATAATAGGTTAAGTTAAGTTAGGATTAAAAAAAAGAGGGAGGAGGAAAGGCAAGCTGATAGAAATGAGATCGGATCTGTGAAACTGATTCAATGACTATGGAAAATGATAGTACACAGGAACACAGAATTTGGGACTTTAAAAGACTTAAATTGAATTAGATGCAAAATTCAAAGTATAAGTCTGAGAAGTCTAAGCAAAAATAAAAGGAAAAATGATAGTAAAACTAGCTGCTACTAAGGTAACACAGAGAAAGTAGACCTAGAGGTTGCAAGACCATTAGATGATATGTCGGTAGATTCAACACAATAGATAAGTAGACCTCTTTGGTGATCGCAAGATGAAACTAAGTTTTTTAACAAGTTGTGGGTTATCATCTTATCCCTGGTTAACACAATCAATAGAGTTCCAATAAGGGGTGACGAACAAAATAAACGCCACAAATATGTCCGGATGACCCAAATATGAGCAAAGCACATGATGAAAAATGCAAAATGAAATCAAACTAATAACCTATGTTTTCGGTGCGATCTATGCAAAAAGAATAAAATTGTTCAAACAAGAAGATAGGTTATATGCCTATATCCTGTGCAGTGGCACTGACCTGTGGATAAGCATAACCTATATATTCTAGAATTCATTGTTGTATGCTGCCTCTCTACTGTGCGGTGGCACTGACCTAAGGTTTGGCTTCTCTTTGAAAGCTCTAAGAATAGTTTCTTCTTGTCAAAATACTCGTAGACCGCTAAAAAATCTCCTGAGGAATGTTGATTACCATATAAGCGTGGGATCCACAAATGCCTGTTGAAATATGTAGATACATGTGTACCTAGTTTCTGAGCTTAATGTAAAATATCTTTATTGTCTTACACATATGTAATAGAATGGGTACTTAATGAAATACAATGTGTGGTTGTGCTTATAATGTTGAATATTTCATTGCTTGGTATGTAATAACGCTTATTGAACTAACTATATAGGTTTGTGGTTGTTTGAATAGATCTAAGTCAATTAATGATTGTGAAACATATTCAAACTTAGTCATATGAAGTTCTCATGCGAATGGCCTATGCTAATGGACCATACGCATGAACAACTTCATGCTAATGAACCAGTCGCACGACTGAACCAGGAGACTGGATCAGTCGCATGATTGTAACATGAGATTGGCTCAGTCGCACGACTGAACACTCAGTCGTCTAAATGGATCAACCACATGACTCAATCGCATGACTGAACCATGCTAGTGGTTCACTCGCCCTAATGAGAAACCCTAACCCATAAATACCACTTAAATCATGGAAAAACATAACACTTCGAAAACCTACGTACTAAATCGTACCCTAGCCGTCCAGAGACCTCTAAGAACCTGTTCCAAGTTTATCGCACTAGATCGATTACCAATCGTTCTTAATGTTTATATTCAGTCCATAATTGTTTCTACGTGCGTTCTCACTAATTGGATCACCAATCAAATAGGATTCCGCACTATTTGATTCGGTATACACCTATTTCAGTTAGTATTTCGTTTGATACACAATCCTAACAAGTGGTATCAGAGCTTTGGCTCTTGATTTACGTGTGATTCAATCGTTTTTTATACAAAAATTGTGTTTATTCACTAAAAACGCAATCTTTTTGTGTCAAACGGTGTCTTAGACGTTTCCAGTTCGTAAAGTTAACTTTTTCCGGCATACGACATTTAGGGTTAGTGAAAATTCGAGTTTTTGCGTCCAAAGTACCTTAAACCTACGAATTTCCAAGTTTCAGCCGCTTCAGTCGCACGATTGACTCAATCGCCCGACTGAATTCATATGCATCCCTCATAAGCACGATTGGACTCATTCATAACTTCATTCGTACGACTGAACTATCTAGTCGCATTGTTCATTCGCACCTGTCCATACGCACGATTGATTCATCCGCATTGGTTCATTTGCACGTTTGAGCCATTCGTATCGTTCAATTGCACGATTAGCCAATCGCACACCTCCATTCGCACAAGTAAAGCAGTTTTGTTCCAAAGTTTAAAGTTTATAGTAATGGAAGATCGGTATTCAGCGTTCACCGCGGGTAGGATTCAAAGATCCAGAATCTATTGCTTCTGGAAAACGAAGTGGGGAATCACAACAAACCACCGAAGCTAATCACGTTAGATGATTACCCACAGTGGAAGCAAAAATTCGAGATCTACTTGAATGGAGTAGATCCAAATCTGTGGGAGTCGATAGAAACGGGGTATAGCATGCCTGTAGGAGCCGATGGAGTCAAACTTACATTAGGGGGCATGACTGATGGACAAAAGGTTAAGTACAATGCTAAGAAGAAAGTCTATGCATTGCTCACTCAGTCAATTTCGAAGGACATTTTCTATCAATTTTCTAAGAACAAGCAAGCTAAAAAGCTATGGGATGCATTGGAAAAGAGGTATGAGGGAAATGCATCGTTGAAAGCTCTGAAGGCTAAAGTGTTGAAGAAGGAGTTTGACAACTTCTCGTCAATGGGCAAGGAGAGCTTGGACGATGTAATTGATCATTTCTACCATCTGATGAGTGAGCTCCACACTCATGGAGTTACTACGTCTATGGAAGACAAAGTTTCAAACTTTGCAGATGGTTTGCCCAAGAAGTGGAGTTCATTTGTCTCAAATCTCAAATAGAATGATATGCTCGCGAAGCTAGACATCAACGATTTCATTCTGAAACTGAGAGAGAAGGAATTGAGGATGAAGTATAGGGCACAAAAGTCTACTTATAATCAGAACCCAGCCTTGTACAACTCAACTCCTCAAGCCAAAATGTCTGGAGCTCCACAACAAACAGCCTTTGTGTCGAGTTCAGCTGGTCCATCTCAAGCCTCGTCTTCAGGATCTGACACGTCAGGGTCGTCTGGTACCCAATACATAGCACCTGAAGCAAATGCTACAAAACTGAAGACCGGGAATCTCGGTAATGTGACTGTTGAGGTAGCAAAGGAGCACATGGACCTGTTAGCAGCGGTAGTCCACTCCTATGATGGGCTAGTTTCTGGGAAAATTGGGAACTGCCATCTGGCAGATGAGGACTACGAGCAAATAGACAAAACAAAGCTGGAACGGATGGATATAATGTAGGCCTTAGCAAGTGCTATTCGGAGAGCAAAGAAGTTTGTCAAGAAGACCTGACAGAATCTGATTGCTACTAAGGACACAACCTTTGGCTTTGACAAGTCAAAAGTTACCTGTTTCAATTGTGGGGAAAAGGGGCACTTCAAACGTGAATGCGTGAAGCCCAAGAAGACGGGAAATGGGAATCCATTCTCATCTTTCTCTCGTCAGGAGAAGCCCACAAACAGCCCTACTTCGTTGAGCAAGCATCCTAAAGCCTTAACAGCTCATGATGATGAAGGAGAAGAATGGAGCTTCCGGTTTGTGTCTCTGGGAGAATCCAACATTGCTAGTGTCGAGGACTTAGATGACGACTTAGCAAGTGAGGGTGATATTGCAGTTGAGCTCGCGATTTCAAACGTTGAAGAATCAGCAACGGTAGTTAATCACCTACCTGAAGAAGGGACAAGTACAACAAGTCCAGAATCACCAGAACCAGAAACGTCAGACTCTGCCTTGATGGCTGATTCAACCACTCCCTCTCAGGTAAGTTCCACTACTCAACTGTTCAATAATCATGCTTGTTCTAATTGTAATAAATTTAGGGAAAGCATTGATTTAAAATTTGCTAGTTTATTAGATCATAATGACAGATTAGTAAAGGACTTACAACTATGCACAGAAGCCAATAGAGTTCTAAAACAAAATGAGCACAGTTACAAAGAAAAGATAGACCTTTTGAACAAACAGCTTAGGGAAACCAAAGTAGTAGCCTTTAACCAAGCTAATGACATTAAGTTCTATCTTAACTCCCTAGAAGACACTAAGAAACAAAAGGCAGTTTTGGAAGTAGAAGTAAATTCACTAAAATAAAAACTGCATAGTTGGACTAGTTCATCCCATATTGTCTAATACTTAGTGAGAGAGCGTAATAATGGGGAGGGTTTGGGATATAAAGTGGTTCCACCACCACACGTTGATGAATGCAAAAAGTAAACCAATCAATAAAAACCAATCAAGGATCATGTGGTGTCCACTCCTCTAGTAAGTGACCCAAATACCACATGTACATCTAATGAATCTGGCACTAAAGTAAAGGAGGCCACTTCAAAATCACAAGGTAAAATGCCTTGTGTCAATCTGGAAAAACAATTTAAAAAGGTTAAAGTTAAGTCTGGGTCAACCAAGTCTAATTCTGAACCCAAAAAGACCAAACAAATTAACTACCCACGTGCTGCATGTCTAAGTCCAGAGAAACAAATAGGTAAACATGTTAAAAATGTTCAAACAATTAATTTTGTTAAACCAGATAAGACATCTAAGCAAGAAATGCCAAAACCCAGACAAACCAATGTCACTCGTGAGCCACATACTTCTCCACAGAAACAATTAAATCGTAAAGTTGAAAGCAGATCATGCTACAACTGTAGAAAGTATGGACACATTGCGTCTTATTGTCCTTATTATCAGACGACAAAGAAGAAGGTTGAACTTTACGACACTAAAGTAAGCTCTTCCAAAAGAAGATCTAGGACTCCACCAAAAGGAGTCAGTGAACCTAAAGTTCAACCTATCAACCAGTCGTCTGTCTATCACAAACAGGCCTTACATAAAATTGGCTTATGGAAAGAGAAATCTATCCATGAATCTAATAATGAGAACAAGAAGACCATAGATCTTCCCTCACCCTCAAAAGGTCAATGGGTGGAATTTATGTTGTGTGATGCCTCTGTGTCACCCAAGCCAGTTAAGGCTTGGGTACCTAACCTTAACTAATGTTTTCAATTGAATGTGCAGGGTGTTCGCTATAGTGTTGAGACAAACACTTGGATTGTAGATAGCGGGGCATCAAGGCACACGACGGGAAACCGGGCATTCCTATCAAACGTCAAACAAATTAAAGGAGGTCATGTTTTTTTGCTGGAAATAAAGGAGGATACATCACAACTCAAGGGGAGGTAGGGAACAAGAAATTAAAGTTTGATAAGGTAAACTACGTTCAATAGCTTCAAACAATTTACTTTCTGTGTCCCAAGTTATGACAAGGGTTTTAAGGTAGTTTTTGATAACAAAAAGTTCTATGTCCTGAAAAAGGACTATGTGATTCTGGAGGAACAAGTCTTAATGTCTGCCTCAAGATATAATGACCTTTATGTCTTAATCTATCAATGGCTTCAACAACAGATCACCAAGTATAGTGCTTCCTGTCAAAAGCTACCGAGAAGGAATCAATGTCCTGGCATAGGAGAATGGGGCACATCAATCCACGGAAGATGAATCACTTGATCCAGAATGATCTAGTGAGGGGAGTAAACGTCAAAAACTTCCAACTCCTGGATTTTTGTGCCACCTGCAAGAAAGGCAAACAAACAAAGAAGTCTTATAAGGCAAATAAAGTTAATTCTATAGAACTGCCTCTTGACCTTCTTCACATGGATCTGTTTGGTCCAGTCAGTACAAGAAGCATCGCAGGCGACTTGTATTGCTATGTAATTATAGATGACTACTCAAGATTCTCTTGGGTGATGTTTCTGAAATCAAAATCAGAAATATTTGAGTCATTCAAAGAGTTAGTAACTACACTAGAGTCCTCTACAAGCTAAAGGTAAGACAATGGAACCGAGTTCAAGACCAATGGATGGAGGATTTTTGCAAAGGAAAGGGAATTGTTCATCAGTTCACTTCCGTCTACACTCCTCAGATGAACGGGGTTGCTGAGAGAAAGAACCACAACTTAATAGAGACAGCACGCACAATGCTAGTAGACTCGAAACTGCCTATCCAATTTTGGAACGAGGCAGTTGCTAATGCATGTTACACGTGAAATCGAGTTCTGGTAGTTAAACGTCATGGCAAGACGTGTTACAAGTTACTTCAATGACGTAAACCAAATCTGGAGTATCTCGAACCGTTTGGAGCACCATGCACGTTGCTAAAGAAAACTCAGGATGGGAAGTTTAGCGAGAAGGCTGAAGAGGGCATCTTTCTAGGATACAACATACCAAATAAGAGAGTTTACAACAACTTAACGGGTCAAGTAGAGGTGTGGTGTTCAGAGATACACCACCCCTCCTGCTGGAAAAGGACCCGCAATTTTTTTCGACTATGATGGATTCTTCAAGTCCTTCAACATCCCTCTCTCCACGTCTGATGATGAGTTAGCAGCCAAAATGATGTATGATATTCTAAACACACCATCACAGGAATCTACATCTTCTGGCTCACAAGGTGAATCACCAACCATCTCAGGGGGAGCACTCGAGGTAAGTGACTCTTCCTCTAATGATGAAGCCGTGGAGGATAATCAGGACACTCAGGAGGAACAGGTTCCCATTTTTGCAAGTCCACAAGCATCTAACATTGATGCCTCTGAGTTGTCAGAACCTCAAACTCCTACTACCTCAGATACAGAAACAAATGTTCATAATCTTGGTTCTGAGGTAGTTGTTCCCACCACTCCTGGATCACGCCTAAATGTCTATCATCCACTGGACAATGTCATTGGGGATGTCAGATTAGGAGTTCAGACAAGAAATCAGCTGTATTCAGCTGATTATGCCTCGGTAATGGAGAAAGGGTACCTTGACGATGGTGCTTATCGTTGTTTTGTGTCTCAGTTCGAGCTAAAATACATCAGTGAAGCCCTAAATGATGAGGCATGGATGAGTGCCATGCAAGAAGAACTTCTTCAGTTCAAGAAGTTAGGTGTATAGACATTGGTAGATAGACCTAAAGGTGCTAAGGTCATTGGCACCAAGTGGGTCTTGAAATGTAAGAAAGATTACCAAGGTGTCATCATCAGGAACAAGGCTCGACTTGTAGTTCAAGGATTTCGAGAGGTCGAGGGAATAGATTACAGTGAAGTATTTGCACCTGTGGTGAGAATGGAAGCCATTCGGATCTTCCTAGCCTATGCCTCTTACATGAAGATTAAAGTCTATCAATTGGATGTAAAGAGTCTATTTCTTCATGGTGAATCCGAGAAATAGTGTATGTCAGTCAACCCAAAGGATTTGAGGATCCATATCATCATGACAGAGTTTACAAACTGGATAAGGCTCTATACGGGCTTCATCAAGCCCCGATAGCATGGTATGAAAAACTCTCAACTCACCTTGTGAAACACGGATTTCGCAGAGGTGTAATTGACTGTACACTATTCATCAAAGAGAAGTATGGTGATCTGCTGCTGGTTCAAATTTACGTTGATGACATAATCTTCGGTTCCAAGAACGAAGAAATATGTAAAGATTTGAAGCAATGATGAAGGTGGAATTTGAAATGAGTACCATGGGAGAGATGAAGTTCTTTCTCGGGTTACAGGTGGATCAAACACCAAAGGGGATATTCCTACATCAGACCAAGTATGTCAGGGATATTCTCAGTCGGTTTGATATGGAGAATGCGTCCGTAGCCGGGACACCACTTGCTGCAAACCATGATGTAGCACCCGACAAGAATGGTGATCTGGTTGATGCCACCATGTACCGAGGAATGATTGGATCTCTCATGTACCTCACTGCCTCAAGACCTGATATCATGTATGCAACGTGTCTTTGTTCAAGATATCAAGCAAAACCAAAAGTAAACCATCTTATCGGGGTCAAAAGGATATTTCGTTATCTGAAGGGTACACCCACACTTGGATTGTGGTATCCTCATGACGATGACTTTAAGCTTACCGTGTACAGTGATTTGGATTATGGCGGCTGCAAGATGAATTACAAATCTATATCAGCAGGTTGTCAATTCTTTGGGAGAAGATTAGTCACGTGGCAGTGTAAGAAGCAGACATCAGTTGCGTTGTCAACTTGTGAAGCTGACTATGTTGCTGCAACAAGTTGTTGTTCTCAAATCATCTGGATTCAACAACAGATGCAGGACTACAGTTTGCAATTTTCTAACACCCCTATTTTTGTTGATAATTTTGCTGCAATAGCCGTTACTAAAAATCATGTCCAACATCCTAAGACTAAACACGTCGGCATAAAATATCACTTTATATATGATTGTTTTGAAAAGAATCTAATCGATGTCGTCAAAATAAATACGGATTTTCAACGCGCTGGCCTCTATACAAATGCTTTTGATAAACCACGTTTTCTATACTTGTTAGAGGTCAACGGAGTTAAAAAGAAAAGTGAGGTAATTCAAGAAGATGACCATGCTTAGTCCGATGCGTAAAGTCAATTTTCTTTAATTTTAGTTTATCAAATTTTGATTAATTTTATTGTTGTTATTTCTTCGCCTATTAAAATCCTAAAAAACGCAATTCTTTTACGGTTTTAGAATTTTAGGGGGAGAATAGGTTAAGTCAGTAATTAAAATAATTATTCAAGTTCTTGTCTTTATCAATATGAATCCTAAGATCCAAGCTCAACGAGCTCATTCAAATCGGGAACACACAATTGGTATCAGAGCTGGAGTTGATGGATTCATATTGATTTTGATGGGATTTCATGGTAAGATTGCTGAAATTATTGAAGATCTGAAGAGAGCAATTCAACAATCAATCAACATTAGGGTTTGCGGCTTCCTCAAGATCAAACAAATGAGGATTAGAGTTGCTTCCAATCCGAATGTGGCTGCCAATTATGGGCTGCAAAAGAGGCTGCCGAACGCAGTGTAACATCTGTATTTTAGGGTTATTTATAAGTTTGCATCGTGTATTCTTGTAAGGACCAATATTGCTATACATGAAATTTATGGGTTATCTATGTTTATTTTTCTTTGTTGGCATTAAATTTTAAATTATGAAATTAGTAATTAAAGTATTAATTGTACAATAATAATAATAATACTAATACCAATAATAATAATAATAACAATATTAAATAATAATAATAATAATATTAATAGTAATAATAACTTATAAAAAGTTTTCAAACTTAAAATAAAGATAATATTTAAAACTTGGAGTTTATAAACTCAAGGGGGGTGTTTTGTTATTTTAGAAACTTAAAATAGGAAGTTTTGACATAAAATAAAAAAATGTAAACAACAGGACTATTTGTGTAATTAACCAAAACCCAATTTCCCCTTTTTTTCCCTTCCCACGCAAATCCGGCCACTTTTTCCGGCCAAACTCCGGCAAGCTCCGGTGAGCCCGAAACCGCGACAAATGCCCTCGAAACCGACTCGAATTAAAGCCAAGTGACTCGCGAAGGTGTTTCTAACTCGAACCCGTGACTAATTGTGCGACATTTAAGGGAAATAAATCGAAATCAACAATCAAAAATCGGTTCATAACCGTTCAACGTATACAAGGGTCGATTAATCAAATTAAATGGTTGGAAACGTTTGTATAATCAATTCCACCTTAATTTAGTGTTTAACTGGAGTTAAACTATCGATTAAATACGTGTTAGTAACCGAATTGGTTGAACGGAACTTAAAGCTTGTTCGGCACCCTAACGTCCAAATTGAACCTATTTAACAGAGATAATCATCCCATTCGTTCCCTTTAACCTCTCTAAACACTCAATTACACGACAAACTCATCACAAGGTCGGATTTTAACTCTCTATTCTTCGTGTGTGAACCGATATAAACTAGAGCTCAATCACATATGTTAGATTGTAATCAGGTAATTTTAATACATCATTGTGCTCGATTAAGCTTAGGGATCAAAAGCCCTAAGGTTAATCGAGTTGAAACACTCCAATCGGTGTTCAATTTGAATCAAAATGAAACTAGGGTTCATGCGATTTGGGGTGATTCAGCATTTAGGGGTTTTAAGTTATTTAAACAAAGCTTTACCGTGGCTAAGGCCTTAGATCGCTGGTAAAGTGCACGCCCCATACACCTGAGGTCCCCGGTTCGAATCCGGGGAACCCCACATTTTTTGTTTTAATGCTTTTGGTCTTTAACGTAAACTCTGAAAATTTCTAAAAATTATAAAAATTATTTTATGAATTTTAATTAACTTGTAAGACAATTAAATAAATTCTAAAATTTATTTGCACTTTTCTTTATACTCTAAATTAACATTACAATTAGCTTGTTCCTATAAAAAAAGTTGGATTTCAAGTGATGGTTAAATTACTAAGTTATTATTAGAACAATCACCATCAAATGTATGTTATTGTTAAAATGAAGATTTATTTACAAACTATCAAGATTTGTTCAAGATTAAGATTTTATTAAAAATGATTTTCTTTTATTACTTTTTTTCTTTACACTAGAATGCTTAAATAGTATATTTAATTTTGAATCAAACTTAAACCAATTAAAATACATTTTGTTAAATAATAAAACCTCTAAACACCAAACCCTGGTCTTCTTTAATTCGTTGAGTTTATTTACTTAGATGTTAAATCTTGTAAATATGGCTATATTGGTGCCTTGTGACGGCTTACGTTGGAACGACACTTATTATTTTCTTATTAATCATCCAATTTATACTTATTTGACCATGTGAGTATTTCTATACCCCCTTTCTATACTTTCACACTTTGGGGTGAAACATGTTACATTATAAATTTTACACTTGTAAACACGTTTGATTCTTGTAAACTTATGGCATTTCACATGTATGTTGTGGTTAGTTGAACTTTGTAGCTACCATGTAATGTCGAATATATGTACAATCATTAACTATTGCTAGCCTGGTGACGTCATAGATCTATGGGCCTGACAAGCCTGCTTGGTTAATCCAAGTACACTTAGCTAATCGTATGTACTTGTAAACGTTTGAGACTTGTAAAAATTTGTCAAGGTTTGATTGTGCATTCTGTCTTACATCCCTAATTTACTTTGTTCTCTAACTTACAACATGAATTGCCATCTTTTATATACTATTGTATCAAAAACTATGGAAATCTCACTAACATTATTGTTGACATTTTTATTTTTAACATGTTTCAAGAAATCCCCAAGTTTAAAGTGGACTTTTGAAGCTTACACATCTAGGAATGGACCTAGATAAATAAATGAAATAAAATGACTTGTTTCATCTTATGTTATGTTTATTTTAATTTCTTTGAGACTTATGATTGTAATGATACAATTGGAATTTATGATTAATATATATATTTGGGATTATTAATAGCGTTATGTGGCTGTGAACGATCTTAACTCTTACTCCTCGACGTTTCCGCCGTCAAGGTTGGGGTGTGACAGATTGGTATCAGAGCCCATAACTATAGGGATCTAGGTTATTAGAAATGGTGACCTAGACTATAGTATGCATGAACCTTATAGAATTATATTTCTATCTTGTAAATTATATAGTTTGCATGCTACATAATGTTATGCCTTCTTATGTGCAATTTGATGCCTTAGCATAGGATTGCCTAAACATTGTTACTTGTCTCCCTAAACTTTGCTTTGACTCTTTGACTCTCCCCGAACATGAAACTTCTTAACCTTATTCTCGACGACACGTGGAATCTTATGCCTATGCTTATGACTTGGATCTTTAGACGTTATGTCTAATCTATATATATCTCACCAAGGTTTTGATTCCATGAACCTAAGAAATATTGTGTGACACATAGACACCTGTATCCTGGATTTCCTGGCAAAAGGCCTTCGGGCTAAGGCAAGCATTTCGCATAAATCCTATGGGACTAGTCATGCTTACCTGGGGATTTTTGGGATGAGTGATAAACTATGGTCAATATACATAAGTTTCTAAGGCAATTGGGTCAAGTCACCTTAACGTGTCAACGTTTCCAAATGGTAATGCGTTACCAAATGGAATCATCCCGTGTGCCTTACAACCCTTAGTTTGTCCTTGTCTAAACTATTATTACTTGTTATCCTCATTCCCGTAAGTAACTCATTTTTGTATATCCAGCATGTCTCGTCACCATGGAAAGCGTGGAAGTTCCGACCGTAAACTAGCTGCAATGATCGCCCGGCAAATGGCTGCCGTCATCCCGACCATGGTTGCCGAACTTAATAGCACCCTAATGGCTAATAGCAACAACACCAATGGGAAAAATAGTGGTGCTCATGGAGAGAATAGCAACAACCAAAACGGGAACAATCACACTTGCACTTTCAAACACTTCAACTCGTGCAAGCCCACTAGCTTTAGTGGAAAAGAAGGAGCCACTAGACTTCTCGAGTGGTTTGAAAGTATGGAGAACACATTCATTGTTAGCGAGTGCCCCGACGAGTTCAAAGTTCGCTATGCCACAAGTGTTCTTCAACAACGAGCACTAACATGGTGGAATAGTGAAAAAAGAAACCGTGGAACTGAGGTTGCAATGGCGTTGCCCTGGGAAGAATTTAAGGATATCATGATCCAAAAGTTCTGCCCGAGGAGCGAGTTTCAAAAGCTAGAGGAGGAGTTCTGGAACCTCAAACAAGATGGTGGGAATCACTTGGCTTATTCCACCCGACATCATGAGTTGAGTATGCTCCTACCACACATGGTGGACACCGTGCCCCGTAACATTGAGAAATTTATCAAGGGGGTACCACCTCAAATTCAAGATGCCGTGGTGGGTAGTAGGCCCACAACTTTGGAGGAGGCGATTACTATCATTGCACAGCTCACCGAGAATCATATAAGAGCTGGCACTATGTCGGCAAAGGGTCCCAAGTCTACTACGAAGGTGACACCCAAGGCGACAAAGGAGGTAAGGGCCGAGCCATCTTGTTTCAGGAAAGGGTTGAGAACCATTATTGTTGACATCTTTATTTTTAACATGTTTCGGGAAATCCTCAAGTTTACAGTGGACTTTTGAAGCTACACATCTACGAATGGACCTAGATAAATAAATGAAATCAAATGACTTGTTTCATCTTATGTTATGTTTATTTTAATTTCTTTGAGACTTATGATTGTAATGGTACAATTGGAATTTATGATTAATATATATATATATATATATTTGGGATTATTAATAGCGTTATGTGGCTATGAACGATCTTAACTCTCACTCCTCGACGTTTCCGCCGTCAAGGTTGGGGTGTGACAGGCAGCTTGCGAACCAAGGCTTGCGGCCGAATGTAGGCTGCCAATTAGGGTTTTGGTCGAATGGGGCTGCAAATAAGGATGCCGAATGCCGAATGTGGCTGCCAAATGCAGCTGCCGATTAGAAACTCTTGTGATTAGGGTTACCAAAGGTGATCTTAGATCCCCTATTTAGGGTTGCCGAACCAAAGTGTCCTTTGCGGCCACCTTAGGGAGGCAAAATTAGGGTTTGCAAACTAGAGTTGCGAATGGGCTCGAGAACATAATTGGGTTTGTTTCTTGGGCTCCATCATTAAACAAAAACATCAGTTGAAATTGGGCTTAAGTGTTAAAGATTGGGCTTATAATCAACAAAACAAATTTGGGCTTCGTATTTGGGCTCTTATCAACAAAAACAAGTGACATTGTTACATCATATAGTGATACCAAAGTTTTGAAGACCTTGCTTCCACATCAACAACAAATTTCTTGACTTTGGACAACTGTTCAACAAAAACAAGATCAAGCTTCAATTCTCATTGGAAATCTACAATTTAGGGGAGTATTATTGGGTATTCTACCTTTGAAGAAATTGAAGATTTCCAACATTTTTGAAATTGAAGATTTGAAGAACAGTAGCAACAAAATATTAGTCTAGGGTTTGTTTTGTAATTATTGTAAATGCTAGACTAGTATAAATATTAGAACATAATATCATTGTAAAGAGTGACTAATTCACCACTTGTTAGGGTGAATTAAGTTCATCATCCACAACAATATATCATCGTCCTTCAAGGATGATGATTTCAACAACATATCAATAAACACCAACCATTAAAACATGTTTGTGTTCTTCATCATGTTCATAATTACTATATTTTAGCATCTAATCATTCAAGTTCTTGTCTTTATCAATATGAATCCTAAGATCCATGCTCATTGTTTCGTTCATATCAGGAACACACAATGACCCTCGATGAAAACAAGAATCTAGCATCAACTGGATGGAAACACGTCTTGAATGATTTGATTACCTGTATGATTCCATAATGAATCATTTCACTTATGGTCAAAATAACTTGAAGCTGCTTGTTCGATGAAACACATTTGGTAGATTTCTATCTTAGGATTTCCACTCCACACAAAAACACAAAAAACAATTTAGTTCTGTTAGTTAAATTTTATTTTGTTTAAATTTGTTTAAGTCAATTTAGTTGTATCTATCGGACTATGGTGTGGAAGTCAATCTGGAATTTAAATCACTTAAAAGGGTCACGTCTGAGGTTACCACATATGCTTTCAAATGTAAAATGAGTCACGTTTGAGGTGACAAATTGTTTTAAAAGGATCACGTCTGAGGTGATCAAAATTTTCCAAGTTAAAAGGATCATATCTAAGATGATCGTATGCTCAAAATGTTTAATCAATAGTTAAAGGGTGTAAAATGTCAAATGGTCATAAAGTCAAAATCCTGAGTATGATCCATTCGCACGACTAGACCATGAGTATGGATCAATCGTACGATTGGACCATACTTATGCCCTAGACAACCGAATGGAGCATGAGTATGAACCATTCACACGAATGGCTTACAACAGTGAGCCACTCGCCCGAATGGAGTTGACCGAATGAGTGAATTGCCTGACTGAAACCCAGTCGGCCAACTGAATGTGATCAACTGAACCAATCACACGATTGAGGTCCAATGGCCCAGATGAATAGAGTGAATGGGTCCAGTCACCCGATTGAAATCAGATTCAGTATAAATAGGGCCATAGTCGATCGCATAAAATCATCACCCCCATTCGCCCTAAAATCACATAAAGCACCGTTACTCTGCTGAAATTTCTTTAGACCTCATTTGCCTACTTATTTCAACATTCTGACATTCTAGGGTCATTATACAGGTATAATGCGGTGCTATTCAACAAAATTTTAGTTGATTTGAGCCCTAAATCATGACATTTGGCCCTAACCAAGACCCAAGACTGAAATTGGACAAATAACCTAACTAAACTAAGTAAAATGTTGAAATCTAGGTTATTAGATGATTACTAGGTTGATTGCGAGTCTAATGAACAAAAACACGGCGTCTAATTTGAAGAATTTGTCAAAATTTGAATTCCATTGGAACAGACAGTAGGTCAGACGACTGGACACCCGGATGAACTCCAATCGCACGACTGAGCTAGCCGAGCGACTCAGTCGGCCGAATGGATAATCCGAATGAGCTCAGTCGGCCGACTAAACCAATCGCAGGCTCAGTCACCCGATTGAACTCAGAGGCATGTTCAGTCACCCGACTGTATTCAGTCGCCTGTTAGGTCAATCGACTGAACTCAGTCGTATGGTTCAATCACATGATTGAACCAGACTGATCTCATTCAGGTTTACTTGAACTGAACTTTTTTGTGTGGTGATCTAATGTCTATGTGTCTTGTGTTACAGATTGATGGCTGATAGGTGGTCCATCAACACCAAGCACAACATTTGTGCCCATTTGAATGCCACAACTCAGAACGGTGTCGAGTTTGCAGGGATCATTGCATTCCTAAAGAGATCCCAGATTCACAGAGCTATATCCACACTGTGCACTCCCTATAGGTCTATACAGCAGGCCTTCTGGGAGGGGGCATCGGTTGATCGTTCACTAGAGCCCTACAGTATCCGGAGTACCATTTTTGGGCATGATATCGAGGTGACTGCAGCTGATATTCATTGAGTACTCGATCTGGGTGACGATGCAGATCACCCGACCAGGCTACATCCTCTGACAGTAAGAGGGTGCTTCCTCAGGATGAAGTACGCTGGGGACATAAACCCACGTGTGTTGAACAAAAGCAACCTGTGTCCCCAGTTTAAGTACTTGGCGCATGTGATATTGAAGTGCTTGGCATTGAGGAAGGGTGGGTTTGATGGCCTCTCAGACCAGATCCAAAATGCCTACGTGGCACTGTACTCAACCACCCCTTCAGTTTCTCTAGTATGATTTTTGCCTACCTAATAGAGAACCTAGAGGCAAAGGGCAAGGAGGGATTCTACATGTACCCCAGATTCTTGCAGATGATTATTCATGAGAAGCTTCCTACCTTGCCCAAGGAGAGCCACGATGCTGTATCGCTTGAGACTATGGATGACACGACCTTGGGCCGCATGAAGGTCTACATGGGGAAGCAAGTCAAGCCCCCTGTGAAGAGACTCTTCGGGCATCTGGCCAAGGTTGATTACATGGCGCCAGGTAGGCGAACGTGGCGCCATGAGGAGAGTGATTCAGATGTTCCATCTGATGACTTCGATGACGATGACGGTGACACGGGCGGAGACTCTGGGCCCGCTTCTACTAGTGGCCCCACTACCCATGTTACACCTCCACCACCCACTCTTGGAGAGGCCACTACTGCCGGGTTCCATTAGGACTTTTGCCCTCCTGATGAGGAGGAGGAGAGTGACGAGGAGCCTCTGACGAGGACTGTGGGCAGTAGGGTGGTTGCCACAAAGAGAGGTTTGAGGGCGGTTGGTGGACGCCCAGGGGAGTCCGGGGATGCTGCTGCTAATTCAGATTCCACACATGCCCCAGACCCGCCCAGCAGTCAAGGGGGAGCCTCTGTGCCTAGAGGCTCAAGGAAGAAGAGGATGGCACACCCCTATGGCAAGAAGGGGAAGAGATTGAAGTTCACCTTGACCTCATCTACCACCACAGCCACTACCTCAGCCACACCTTCCACCACTACCACCACCACTACTACCACACCACCTGCCACCACCTTTACCACCTCACACACCACTCCCACACCCACTCCACCACTTACCCACATCCAATCCACCACCACCTACATCTATACCACCCCTAATCTTCACCACTACCACCACCACCACCACTAGCCACCAAGCTGGACCATCATCCCACCCTACCTACCACACAGATCATATCTACCCCCATTGGGGTAGAGGAACAGCTGTCAGCACTTAACCGTATGGTGCTAAAGCTGTTAGCTGCTGATGAGGAGAAGACTGCCCAACTACGTCAGCTTGTGAAGCTAAACGTTACCCAAGCACAACTGATCTCACAGCAAGCTGAGCAGATTGCCCAACTCCAGGAGCAAAACTCATCAAAGAGGATAGAGGAGTTGGAGGCATCAAAAAAGACCATCATGCTCAAGCTCAAGGGCTCAAAGGATAAGCCACTCAAGATAAGAGAAGGAGATGATGATGATGATGGTGGAGATGATAAAAGTGATGATGATGAGGCCA
Organism: Flaveria trinervia; assembly: GCA_025506515.1. Classification (NCBI taxonomy): domain Eukaryota; kingdom Viridiplantae; phylum Streptophyta; class Magnoliopsida; order Asterales; family Asteraceae; genus Flaveria; species Flaveria trinervia. The sequence goes on from CM046442.1 coordinate 47,164,146, forward strand.
GTGAGAAGGAAGAGACAAGGGAAGGGCAGAACATTGATGATGATGAAGAAGGAGATGCAACTGCATCTACATCAGCTCAAGGTCAGGAGAGATATACGAAGAGAAATCAAGACCAAGGAGCCTTATCTTCTGCCCCTCCTACTGACGCGTCGGCTATTCAGGGGAAAAGTAATGTTTAGATATTATGTACTTGAAAACATTGTAATTGAATTTGGATTAATGTTATGTAATTAATGTCTATGTATATATTTGATGTTTACTGCTTTGATTATTTACTGAAGCATGATATGTTTATATGTTTAAATCAAGCAGATCACACATCTTAACAAGATAGTATGATGTTGCTCCCCTTCAACAGATCAAGTCTCAACTCACAATGATACTTGATCTGTAAGGGATAGTCAGAAGGTCTGTGAGTTACACTCTTGAAGAAGGAGAGATAATCCACGACCTTACTCATGAGCAACTTGCTGAGATGTTCAGACTGAATCCCGACAAGATTGTGAAGGATGCTCCTACAGTGGACATAGACAATGAAGATGAGCTAAATGACATAGACGAGATAGAGATTGAAGATTTCACGGCCCAACATTACCCAGAGTACGCTGACAAGGAGGGAAATGTAGTTCCCAATCTGGGTGACTCCCTTGGTAGTGATACTTTTGAAACTCTGGATAAAATGGAACAAGAGTCGGAAAAGAAGGAAGACAAGGCCCAAGCCTCAGACGTCGATGTCAATATCAGAAAGGCTGAATGGGCAACGTGTTTTGTAAAAGTTAGAGCCCAGCGCAGTGCTCCAAAGTCAAATGTCTACACCAAACTCTATGAAGTGAAGAAGTATCACAAGGTGTCAGGCACAATTATAGCGTGGGCCTATTTTGAAGATACCACTTGTTAGGATCATGTATTGAATGAAATACTAACTGAAATACGTGTATACCGAATCAAATAGTGCGGAATCCTATTTGATTGGTGATCCAATCAGTGAGAACGCACGTAGAAATAATTATGGATTGAATCTAAACATTAAGAACGATTGGTAATCGATCTAGTGTAATCTATGAACTTGGAACAGGTTCTTAGAGGTCTCTGGACGGCTAGGGTACGATTTAGTATATAGGTTTTCGAATGTTATGTTTTTCCATGATTTAAGTGGTATTTATAGGTTAGGGTTTCTCATTCGGCCGACTGAACCATTAGCATGGTTCAGTCGTGCGATTGAGTCATGCGATTGATCCATTCGCACGGCTGAGTGTTCAGTCGTGCGACCGAGCCAATCTCATGTTACAATCGTGCGACTGATCCAGTCTCCTGGTTCAGTCGTGCGACTGGTTCATTAGCATTTAGTTGTTCATGTGTATGGTCCATTAGCATAGGCCATTTGCATGAGAACTTCATATGACTAAGTTTGAATATGTTTCATAATCATTAATTGACTTAGATCTATTCAAACAACCACATATCTATATAGTTAGTTCAATAAGCGTTATTACATACCAAGCAATGAAATATTCAACATTATAAGCATAACCACACATTGTATTTCATTAAGTACCCATTCTATTACATATGTGTAAGACAGTAAAGATATTTTACATTAAGCTCAGAAACTAGGTACACATGTATCTACAAAATAATTAACCTAATGTATCACCAATCTGTATCAAAAGTCTGTGTATGGATTTAAGTGGACAAGTATACACACAATCATCATGGCTGTAATTCTTGAAAGTCCAAATCAATGTGTGCATCTTATAGTACTAGTATGATTTCCTAAACTTGCTAATGACTCTCGACGAAAACAAGAATTTAGCATCAAATGATTTTGGTAACACGTCCTGAATGATGGATTACCTGTATGATTCCATAATGAATCGTTCCACTTATGGTCAAAATAACTTGAAGCTTTCAGGTCAAGAAATAAATCTATTAGATTTCTATCTTAGGATTTCCACCTCACATAAAATCAGAAAAACATTTTTAGTTTTGTCTTTTAATGTTAACTCTTTTATTTTGTTTTAACTGTTAGTCAAGTTAGTGTTATATGTCGGACTATGTCGTGGAATTCCACCTAGGATTTAATCACTTAAAAGGGTCACGTCTGAGGTGACGAAACGTGTTTTTAAATGTTAAATGGGTCACGTCTGAGGTGACAAAATGTGTTTTGTTTAAAAGGATCACGACTGAAGTGATTAAGAGTTTCTAAGGTAAAATGATCATGTCTGAGATGATCGAATGCTCAAAAGGTTTAATCAAAAGTTAAAAGGGGTTAAGTATCAAATGGTCATAAAGTCAAAATCATGAGTATGATCCATTCGCACGACTAGACCATGAGTATGGAACAGTCGCACGATTGGACCGTGCGAATGAGCCCATCGCATGATTAACACACACGGATGGGATGGACGTGCGATTGGACCATAAGCATGAGTAAAATACACGATTGGAACACAAAACTGAACCAATCGCATGGATAAAGGTGACCGAATGACACAGTCGCACGACTGAAGGTGACCGACTATGCTAGTCGCACGACTGATCTTCAGTCGCACGAATCAACTATGCAACTGGGCTCAATCGCACGACTGAAAGAAAACCTAGAATAATTAGAGGGGGAGTCGGTCGCAGTCATTCATCACTCCCAAATTGCCCCTAACTCGCATGACTCTACCATTACTCTGCCCAATTTTCAATTGATCACTCTAGACCACTGATTATTGCATACTGACGATTTCTAGTCATTCTACAGGTAATGTGCGGTGAAATCCACTCAAATTCCATCGATTCAGGCTCTAAATCGACTGAATTGGACCCTAAAAAGAACCGAGACTTAGTTTGTCTAGGAAACAAATTAAACTAAGTACATTGTTAAATTAAAGGTTGTTGGGTGTTATATTAGACATTTGCGAGTCTAATGAACCAAACCACGATGTCTAACTTTAACTTTGCTCAAAATTTGAATTTGGATGGAACAACAGTCTGTCAAGCGAATGGGCATTCGGATGAACTTCAATCGCATAACAGGGCTGAGCGTATGGCCCAATCGCACGACTGCACCATGCAAATGAATTCAGTCGCTCGACTGGTTCAACCGCTTGGGATAGCCTACGACTAAGCCTAGTCGCATGCTCAGTCGTACGTATGAACTCAATCGCACGACTAAACTCAGTCGCACAGTTCATTCGCACGACAGACCAGAAAGATTCAAGTTAAGAAATTCAAATGGCTATTCATTAACACACACTAACGTTTATTTGCATTGTGTGACAGATGACGAGTCATTGGCCCATGAGCACTAAGCACAATATTTGTGCTCATCTAGATCTCACCTTAAGGAATGTTGTAGACTTCTCTGGCATTATTACCTTTCTACAGAGATCTAGGATATTCCGAGCTATCTCGACACCATGTACTCCCTACCGCTCAGTCCAACAAGCTTTTTGGGAAAGCGCTGTGGTGGACAGGTCCTTTGAGCCCCATTGCATCAGGAGCTCAATATTCGGTGAGGCTATTGAGATCACAGAGGATGATCTCCGGACTGTTCTCGAGTTTGGGGATGACGTTGACTGTCCCACCTGATTACACCCACTTATCGTTCGAGAATGTTTCATGAGGGCTAAGTACTCTGGGGACATCAACTTAGGTGTGCTCAACAAAAGCAACCTGTGCCCCCAGTTCAAGTACCTCGCCCATGTGTTGCTCAAGTGCATAGCTTCTTGGAAGGGAGGGTTCGATGAGCTTTCCGATAAGATCCAGAACGCTTACGCAACATTGGTGCTGAACCACCCATTCAGCTTATCTAGGATGATCTTCACCTATCTGGTGGAGAACATTGAGGGGAAAGGGAAGGAGGGGTTTTGTATGTACCCCTGATTCATTCAGATGATCATTGATCAGAAGCTACCATTGCTGCCTAAGGAGAAGGAGGACGCAGTAGTACTTGAGGTGATGGATGACACCACATTGGGTCACATGAAGGTGTACAGGGGAAAGCAAGTTAAGCCCCCCGTGAGGAGACTGTTTGGGCACCTGGCCCAGGAGGATTACGTGGCGCCGGCAAGGCGTAAGTGGCACCACAAGGAGAGTGACTCAGATGTTGAGCAGATTGCTCTTCCATCTGATGACTCCGATGATGATGACATTGGCACTGGTGGAGACTATGGACCCGCTACTTCTAGGGCCACCACTGCACATGTTATACCTCCACCACCCACTCATGAAGATGCCACCACCACCAGTTTCAATTAGGATTTTTGCCCTCCTGATGAGGAGGAGGAGAGTAATGAGGAGCCACTGACCAAGACGGTGGGCAGCAGGGTGGTTGCCACTAAATAAGGTATACGGGAGGTTGGTGGACGCCCTAGCGAGTCTAGGGAGACTGCTGCGGATCCCAGCTACACACCTGATCAGCCCAGCAGCATCCCGGGGGAGCATCCTCCTCAAGGGGCATGAGGAGAAAAAGGATGGCTCAGCCCCATGGGATGAAGACCAAGAAGAGGAGGATGACCTTCATCACTACCACCATTCCACCCACCACCACTACTACTACTTCACCCACCATCACCACTACTACCTCTCCACCACCTATCTATACCACTTCCACCACCACTACAGCTTACCCATCACCACCCACACATATACCACCACCTATATACACCACTTCCACGACCACCAGACACCAAGTCGGCCCCTCATCCCATACCATATTCACCACTAGATCACCTTTTACCTCCAAGTGGGGTAGAGGAACAGCTGTTGGCACTAAATCGTATGGTGCTAAAGCTGTTAGCTGCCAACGACGAGAAGACTGCACAGCTACGACAACTGATGAAGCTAACTGCTACACAATCACAGCAGATCTCTCAGCAGGCAGAGGAGATCTCCCAACTCAAAGAGCATAAAGCCGAATCAGAAAAGAAGATTGAAGAGTTGGAGTTGTCTAACAGATCTATCATGCTCAAGCTTAAAGGATCCAAAGAAGAGCCTCTGAAGATCAGAGAAGATGATGACGATAGTGATGAAGATGATGAAGAGGATGATGCTTAAGAGGATGACATCGAGAATGGAGGTGATGATGACAAGGGAGAAGATCCATCTGCTTCGGGTGCCCAAGAAGCTAGTGAGAGGCGGACTAAAAGGAATCAAGATCAGGGTGCCTCGACATCAGCCCTGACAGCAGAGGAACACATGATTTAGGACAAACGTAATACATAGATGGTTATGTAATTTAAATTGTGTATAATTGAATATTGTATTAAACTTATATGCATGAATGTTTATGTATATATTTAATGTTTACTATTTTGATTACTTACTGATGAATGATGTGTTACATGTTTTAAATCAAGCAGATCCAAAATTTTAGCGAGATGAATACGATGTTGTTCCCTTCAGCAGATCAAATCTCAACTCACAATTGATCTGCAAGGGATTGTCAGGAGGTCAGTAAGCTATACTCCTAAAGAAGGAGAAATTATTCACAACCTCACTGATGAGTAACTCGCAGAAATGTTCCGGTTAAACCCGGATGATTTGGTTAAGGATGCCCCTACTGTCCATGTTGCTAGTGATGACGAGCTCAACGATGTTGATGAGATAGAGATTGAAGACATCACAGCACAGCACTATCCGGAATATACTAATCGAGAGGGAAATGTGGTTCCAAATTTTGGAGATACACTCGACAGTGATATGCATGCTAAATTGGATACGATGGAGAGGGAAACGAAGAAATCGGAAAGCCAAGCCCAAGCCTCTGACGCTGATGTTGAGAACAAAAAGGCTGAATGGGCAGCTTGCTTTGTAGATATCCGTGCCCAACGCACAACGCCAAAGCCGAGTGCATACGCCAAGCTCTACAAAGTCAAGAAGCATCTTAAGGTGTCTGCCAAGATTATAGCGTGGGCTTACTTTGAGGATCTTAATGTATATGATGTGAAGAGGGAGAAGGGAATCGAGTACTTCAGATTTCCACATGATTTGAAGACTCTCCCTGGTTTTGAGCTCAACCAGTTAGCACGCCTGAACTTGCTGTATGCTGACCCAGGAAGATGTCAGACTGGTTTGAAGCTACGTTGAAGAGAGAATACCATACACGATGGGTTAATTTCAAGCCTCAACAACCTACGAGGTACATTCGAAGGTCGGAGGTAGACCCAAGGACTTGGACACCCAAAGTGGTGCTAAAGTGGAGTCCACCAGTACTATGTCAAAGATCTCCACTTCAAGTGGTGGTATTATGGCTGGCGTACAGGAGAAGCGGTCATAGTATTACAGAAAGAGCGCCAAATGGAGACCATCCGGGTATCTGACCCAATGTGGCTAACCAACCTGTCAGCTAGTGATGTTTATACTTTATATATGTGGCCATTATTCTATGATCCACAGGATATTATACAAGCCCTCCAGTTTCAGAATGTGATAAGACTCTGCTTTGCATTCGAGATACATGCTCGAGTCACAGTCGATGAGAGGCATAAGAAGTTTGACGAGCTAATGAAGGATGCCAGACAATGAAGGAAACTAGGTCCAAGGGGGACTTTGTTGATCCATATGTACCTAGTTTACGGTCTTAATGTAATATGTCTGTCATGTCCTAAATGTAATGAAATGAATGAGTTGAATGAAACATATTATGTGGTTGTTGATCTTAATGTCTAATGTTTCGGTGTATGTTTAATGTTTATTATTTATTAACGCATATTGAACCAACTATATAGGTTTGTGGTTGTTTGAATAGATCGTAGTCAAGTAATGATTGGGAAACATATTCAAACTTAGTCGTATGAAGTCTTCATGCAAATGGACCATGCTAATGGACCATACGCATGAACACTTTATGCTAATGGACCAGTCGCACGACTAACCAGGAGACTGGATCAGTCGCACGACTGAGACATACGGATGACTCAGTCGCATGACTGAACCTTCAGTCATGTGATTGACTCAGTCGCATGCTTTAGTCGCACGACTGAACCATGCTAATGGTGCAGTCGTACGATTGACTAATGTAGAGATTAATGAAGAGGCTGATGCAACCTAAACATATTTAGTCTTTCCTGCATGCTGCACAAGTGCATTAAAGTGGAATGCTTCGAAAGTTTCACATGTGCAACAGAAATACTCTAAGTGTGAAATCTTCTGAAACCAAGACCAACATCTTCCGAAGCCAAAGATGAAGTCTTCCGAAGCCTCAGAGACAAAGTCCTCCGAAGCTTCAAGTTCATGAAGACAGATTTCTTCCGAAGACTTTTAGTAACATGCTTTATCTGATGTAATGTTCCATAAAGCTGGACACCTTTCCGCTGCAACTCTGCAAGTCACCAACTAACATGGTTTGGTGAAAAGGTCCATGCTTTTGGTAACTGTACATTGAGTTCTTGAGTCTGTAACTTTCTACTTTATGTACTTTATCCTTTTTGTAATAGATAAGGATGTGAGCTATGTATGTCATAGTCACAAGTCAAAAGGCAATCTGCCTTTGACTCTACAATTGATTTTGTGTGTGTCTAGTCAATTGTATCCAGCTGGCTCTCAAAGTATAGCCGGCTGTAGGATGTTGTATAAGTATCTCACCCTCTTACTAAGACTACAGAATGTTCTTGTGAATTATGGCCAATACCGGGTATATAAGTAATGATTTCAAATCCAGAGGTTAATCGTACTCTGGCAACTTTACGTAAGGCAGAGTTTGGTTTTTTTGGGGTGATAGTGGAAAAGTTGACAGATAAGTCACCTGTTCTTGTATCTTTCGAATATGCTTTTGTAACACTTGTAATAGAACATAGAGAAGGCAATATACTACATTCTTGAAAACCAAACACTTGTGTTCTTTGTGTTCTGTCTCATATATTACTCGTGTTCCTAGTATCACCTCTGGTTAATCAGTTTACTATCTGATCTAAGTTTAGTTTATCTCCTCTTTGTGTTGTTGTGTTGTAACTCTACACCCTTAATGATCCTGCATTGGTATCAGAGCATTCCAGGCTCTTGATATAAGATCTCACCATCTTTAGATCCCTCACACACACAAATACTAATCTTTTCAAATGACAGCCATTTCCAAAGATATGGAAACTGGAACCATGAACAAGTCCTCACTAATCACTCTTGATGAGTTTGACACCTGGTGTTTAAGAATGGAAGGTTTCATCAGGTCTCTTGATTCAAGAATGTGGGAGTCTATTGAGAATGGACCTTTCATACCCAGCACACCTTCTGCTACTGGTGCTGGTATGATCCCCAAAGATGTGGCTAACTACTCTGATAAAGATAGGAAGAGAGTAGAGATAGACAGAAAAGCCTGACATGTACAGAGGTTTCAAGAAGTGCAAAACAGCCAAGCAGCTGTGGGAAGCACTGAAACTGATGTATGAGGGTTCTTCTGAAGCCAAGGAGAACAAGAAGGATCTCTTGAAGCAGCAGTTTGAAAACTTCACCTTCAAAACAGGTGAAACCATGACTCAGCAGTACTTCAGGTATGTTGAGATTGTGGATACTCTAGTGAAAGGAGGAGTTTCTCTTGAAAACAGAGACATTGTAAGGAAGTTCATGTCCTCACTTCCTAGGCAGTGGACACACTACTGTGTGGTGATCAAAAGAACTGAAAATCTCCAAACTCTTACTCTGACAGAGTTGTATGGGATTCTTAATGGATACCAGATGGAAATGAACATGCAAGGTTCATCTGGCAACTCCAACAATCAAATGGGTTCAGCCCTACATGTGGTTGAAAGGGACAGCATAGAACCCAAACGTCATCTCTTATGCTACCCTGACAACTCACCCAAGGGTCCTTTCATCACCTTCCCAGAGACACCAAAGGACAACTACACTCAAGGAAGCCCATTCCAAGAGACAAGCTCTTCTCAAGCTTTTATGTCTTCTAATGAAAGTTGTGGCAACTCTTTTTCACTCTTGAAGACCTAGACTGTATCCATCCAGATGATCTGGAATACATGGAAATAGTCCAGCAGATGGCTCTTCTCACTCACAGAGCCAAGAAGTTCTACAAGAGGACTGGAAGGAAGTTTCCAAGCAATGCAACCAGTGGAAAGTTTGGACCGGACAAAGGCAAAGTCAAGTGTTACAACTGTAACTTGATGGGCCACTTTGCCAGAGAGTGTAAGGCACCTAGAACAAATGATGGCCAAACACAATCTAGACCAAACTACACTAACAGAGCTCTCCATAATGAGAAGTCAAAGCAACAAGCTGCTATTGCTATTGAAGAAGGATGCTTTGACTGGAGCTTTCAGGTGGAAAATGCTTCTCCAAACCAAGCACTGATGGCAGATCATGATGAAGCCAAGGTATTGGAACATCTCTGTACTCCTGAATGCATTGCTAAAGTTAACAGGTACAGGTCCTATAACTTGGAACTGAGATCTGATGTTGAGTCCTTAAACATTTTAAAATCTGATTTTAGAAAGTCTGAAAATGATTATAAGCTGAAAATAGAGGACTTAGAGAAAACCATTTCAGTTCTATAACATGAACACACAGATTTTAGGACTCAAATTAAAGATCTCATAACCAAGTTAACTGAGTGCCAGGCTGAGCTTGTGATCAGCAAAGCCAGGGCAGAAAAGAGTGTTCTTGAAGAGGAGACCTTCAAGAACATGATATCATCATCCCTGCACAACAAAGTGTGCTATCAAAACAGACAGGGACTGGGATCCAATGAGATAGCTCTCCATACACATCTTGTCAGTAAGATCTCCTAGGTGTGGAACTTGTGAAGATGAGCTTTCTCTCATAGATCCTATGAGTGAGGAGGATGAAGAAGAGATATTGAAGAATCCCTTTACGAAGAGTGAAGAGGAGGATTCCAAGAAGGGCCACTATCCTTCTGAGGAGAAAGTGAAGACTGTGATGACCAAGTCCATGAGAAAGAACTTGATCAGAAAGAGCAAAAGAAAGACAAGGAAGGCTCAAGAGATCAAGGCTACTTTTGACTCTAAGCAGAAACAAGTTTTTATTTCTGCAGGGTTTAAAGTGGTAGGGACTGAAGACATCAACCAAAACTCCTCTGCTAAGAGTTTTGGTTCTTGTTCAACTCATCTCAGCAGCAAAAAGAAGACTGATCTACTGTGTATCACTGCTGCACAGCCTGGACCATCAATCTCCAAGCACAGTCCTCAGCCCAAGAGGACTGTCTTAGCATCTGCAAAGATGAAGGTGGAGAAGGGAAGTGACCAAAGACAGTCTTACTCTCAAGACAAGGCTCTTGTGAAGAAGAAGATGAATTGTGTTATGTGTGACAGCACCACTCACATTGCAAAGGATTGTCCCTTCAATCCTAAAGGTACTGTCCATATGGCCAAAACAAAGGCTTCAAAGAGTTCTAAGAAGATTCAAGCTTCGGAAGGAAAACTAGTTTCCTTCAGAAGTTCCAAATCTAACAAGAAGGGAAATGGAAAATTCTCTTCGGAAGAATATTTGGTCTCAGAAGAAAGGAGTTCTTCCGAAGCACTGAAGTCTGCTGCAGTGTTTGCAGAATCTTCCGAAGGTTCAGTCATCAAAACTTTTGAAGCTCCAAAAGCTTCTAAAGTTTTGAAGGTCAAGTCCAAGACTCCAAAGGTGGTGTGGACGTCTAAGAAAGACCAAGTGACTGAGATTTCTCCATCAAAAACAGCTCAAGATCCTCTTAGTACAACCATAGGATCTATTACTGTTAAATTACCTTCTGCAAATGAGCACAAGACAAGCAAGGCTTGGGTTTCCAGATGTAACTAATCATTCTCTTTTGTGCAGGGACAACTGAAGACAGACAGAAATGTCTGGATCATAGACAGTGGCTGCTCCAGGCACATGACTGGCAATAGATCACTACTCCAGAACTTTGAAAGGATTGATGGAGGACTTGTTGCTTTTGGAGGAGATGAAGGTGGTTACATTTCTAGAAGGGGCAAGGTCACAATGGTAAGCTCAGCATAGAAAAGGTAAACTTTGTAAAGGAGCTTGGATACAATCTTCTGAGTGTATCTCAATTTTGTGATCAGAGTCATAACATGCTCTTTACTGAGCATGAGTGCATTGTTCTTAAGCCTGGTGTGGTCATTCCTCATGAGCATATCCTGCTTAGAGCCCCTAGGAAAGGAAACATGTACAAGATGGATTTGCAAGAAACCTCTCCCTCTGGAGAAGCTTCATGCTTTTTGTCTAAAGCCAATAGTGATGAGTCTTTCCTATGGCATAAAAGAATGTGCCATGTAAACTTTAAGAACATGAATAAGTTAATTAAGCATGACTTGGTAACTGGAATGCCAAAGAAAGAGTTTACAAGTGATGACCATTGTGTTGCATGCCTGAAAGGGAAGCAACATAAGGTATCTCACAAGCCTAAGGAAAAGAACTCAATCACTACTCCCCTACACTTGTTACATATGGATCTTTTTGGCCCCACCAGTGTAATGAGTTTAGGAAGGACCTTATACTGTCAAGTGATCACAGATGACTTTACAAGATTCACTTGGGTTTTCTTCCTTAGAACTAAGGATGAGACTCCTGAGATTCTAAAAAATTTCATCTTGAAGATTAAGAATCAATCTGATCACAAGGTCAAGATCATAAGATGTGATCAAGGAACCGAATTTAGGAACCATATCCTTGACACATTCTGTGATGAAAAGGGTATTACAAGACAATTTAGTGCTCCCAGGACTCCTTAGCAAAACGGTGTTGCTGAGAGGAGAAACAGGACACTAATTGAAGCTGCAAGAACCATGTTGTCTAATTCTAAATTGCCCATCATCTTCTGGGTAGAGGCAGTCAACACTGCCTGCTATGTGCAGAACATAGTTTTAGTAGTTAAGACTCATGGCAAAACTCCTTATGAACTTTAGCACAAAAGGAGACCTTTCATTGGTTTTCTCAGATCATTTAGATGTCCTTGCACCATCTTGAATACCAAAGATCAAATTGCCAAGTTTGCTGAGAAATCAAATGATGGACACTTTATTGGATACTCTTCCCAAGCTAAGGCTTATAGAATGTACAATCTCAGAACTAGAATTGTTGAGGAGTCAGCCAATGTGACTTTCAATGAACACACACCTTGTGTTACTGGTTCTGGTCCGGATTGGTTGTTTGATCTTGATTTGGTTACCAACTGTTTTAACAAATCTTGTGAGAATGTTTTAGGATCTGCAGAAAATTTGAATACAGATGATCCTGATCCAAGATTTTAGCTAGAAAGATCTTCATGGCATATATCTTCAGCTCCAGTTGGAACCACTTCTGCAAATGAGGTTTCTATCAGCCCAACAATGACAAATTCGGCTGATACATCTGGTATGCCTTCAAATTCTAGCTTAGAGGCTCTACAACCAGATAAGGACACCTCAACTGTGGAAGACAACAATGGTGATTGTGACAGTGACCAAGAATTTCTTGATGCCACTAACCACACCATGGATGAAACATCAATGATGTCACACACTGCTTGGATCAAGTTTCACTTGAAAAGTTTGTTAATGCGGTAGGAGAAACATCTAAGCCAGATCAAAAATTTTCAAATTTAGATCTTTCTCAACAACTTTTTGTGATCCCTCAACTTAGGATCCACAAGTCTCACCCTACCACAAACATTATTGGAGATGTTGTCTCCGGGTAAAGACAAGAGGACAAACCCATGAAGCAAATGTTTGTCTTCACTCTTGTTTTCTATCCCAGATAGAGCCAAAGAAAGTTGATGAAGCTCTAAAGGATGGAAGTTGGGTTGAAGCTATGCAACAAGAGCTGCTTCAATTCAAAAGGCAGAAAGTTTGGAACCTTTGTCCTCTTCCTTTTGGGAAGACTACCATTGGAACCAAATGGGTGTTTAGGAACAAGAAAGATGATAGAGGAATCATCATCAAGAACAAAGCTAGACTAGTTGTTCAAGGATACACACAAGAAGAAGGGATTGACTACACTGATGTCTTTGCTCCAGTGGCAAGATTAGAAGTTGTTAGGATATTCCTGACATTTGTTGCATCCAAGAACTTCAAGGTTTTTCAACTTGATGTAAAGTGTGCCTTTTTGTATGGAGTGATAGATGAAGAGGTTTATGTCAAACAACCACCTGGTTTGGTAGATCCTGATCATGTCTGCAAGCTTGACAAAGCTCTCTATGGGCTACATCAGGCACCCAGGAAGTGGTATGAGACACTGTCTGAGTATCTCTGTAAACATGGATACAGGAGGGGTGCTATAGATGGAACTCTCTTCATCAAAGGACAAGGAAAAGACATATTGCTAGCTCAAGTATATGTGGATGACATCATCATTGGTTCAACTAATCCAAAGCTCTGCAAAGACTTTGAGAAGCTGATGAAAGACAGATTTGAAATGAGGGCCATGGGGGAACTCATTTCTTTCTGGGAATTCAAGTGAAGCAAGTTGAAGATGGCATCTTCATAAGTCAGTCAAAGTATGTTCAGGACATACTCAAGAGGTTAATATGATGACTGTAAGATTGCTAAGACACCCATATCCAGAAACCACTCTCTTGGTCCTAATCTTGAGGGGGAGTGTGTAGATGAGCATTTATATAGGGCTATGATTGGGTATCTTATGTATCTTACTGCTAGCAGGCCTGATATCATGTTTGCTACATGTATTTGTGCAAGATATCAAGCCAACCCTAAGATGTCTCACCTTATCACTGTCAAGAGGATTCTAAGATACCTTAAGGGTGCATCAACACTTGGCCTATGGTATCCCAAGAATTCTGACTTCAATCTGTATGCCTATACATATAGTGATTATGGTGGTTGCAACATGAATGCAAAGTCTACATCTGGGGGATGTCAATTTCTTGGTGGAAGGGTTATCTCATGGCAATGCAAGAAACAATCATGTGTCTTTGCATCAACTGCTAAAGCTGAATACATTGCTGCTGCAAGCTGCTGTGCTCAAGTACTTTGGATTCAAAATCAATGCTGGACTATGGATTGAACTTCAAGGAGACTCCCATTCACATAGACAACAACAGTGCTATCTCAATCACAGAGAACCCTATGCAGCACTCAAGGACAAAGCACATCAATATCAGGTATCATTTAATAAGACATAACTATGAAAAGGGATTAATTAAACTAGTCAAGGTTCACACAGATGAACAATATGCTGATCTGTTTACAAAGGCTTTTGATGAACAGATATTTAAATATCTTATATCAGCTATTGAGATGATCAACCTTGAGTAGATCTTTGTTAAATCTAATTCTTATTATTTCTTTAAAATTCATGTGTGTCCTAAATTGTCTAGTTCATCACTTTAATAAGCTCATGTTTTCTCTGGATGAAAATTTCTTTTTGAAGACTTTCCTTAGATTTTTTGAAATTTCTGATACTTCGGAAGTTATGTTTTTAACTTGGAAGTAAATCACGCCTTCAAATTAAATAACTGTCTAAGAAGTTTACCTTCGGAAGAATTTTCAAATTTATCTTCCGAAGCTTAAATATTTGTCTCAGACACACTCATTTTTAAGGACCATTTACTTCCGAAGCAAAATTAACTCTCGGAAGCTTTGTCAGTTTACACACAAAGCACTCAAGTTTTAATTTTTCTTCCGAAGCAAAATTTTCAAACCTCTCAGGAAATTCTTTCGAAGTCATTTTAGCTTCAGAAGTTTTTTAATTAAAACTTCCGAAGATAATTAACCTTCGGAAGCTTTTTGACTTCCAAGAAAACTACTTTTTGAGCAAAAAGTAAACTACTTTCTCAGAGGTGGGACCGACATCCGGATTTCAAAGGCAATATACTGCATTCTTGAAAACCAAACAATTGTGTTCTTTGTGTTCTGTCTCATATTACTCGTGTTCTTAGTATCACCTCTTGGTTAATCCAGTTTACTGTTTGTTCTAAGTTTAGTTATCTCCTCTTTGTGTTGTTGTGTTGTAACTCTACACCCTTCAACGATCCTGCAACTAACCCTAACCTATAAATACCACTTAATTCGTGGAAAAACATAACACTTTGAAGAATTCGACTCCTACTCGTACCCTAGCCGTCCGAAACGTCCAAGAAAGCTAGTCCAAGTTCATAGATCGTTCTTGATCGATTCCTATTCGTTCTTAACATTTAGATTATTGTTATATCGATCGGGTTAACGTTTTCACCGATTGGATGGCCAATCAAATAGGATTCCGCACTATTTGAGTTGGTATACAGGTAAATCAGTTAGTACTCCGTCTAGTACACGGTCCCTAACAGTGTTTCTTAGCTCTCTTAAACACTGGTTTTCTAGTTCCCTATTGATCTGTTAAGTGTTATTGAATACTCTCCACTTGCCTTGTTGTGTTGTAAAAGTGCATTGCACCCTTCTAACGGTCCTGCATAAGCAAACTGTAAGCTCTAATGTCGACTTTGACCCGTTTAACATCCTCAGGTGATAGATATTTTGTTTCTACTAGTTGATTATGGTATTTATAATCTGCCCTAAGAACAGGTGGAATATAAGAACCTTCAGTTATTGACCCATAAATCAGAATCTATGTAATTCACATGATTTTTGAATTTGATCTTCTAGGATTTGAAATCTGCCTTGGATTCCAACTTAGGAGGTTGGTATGACGATCCACCGAAAGAGTTACTCATTTTAGTCAAATATTAAGATTCAACTAAAACATAATTCCTTTTATGTATGAACTAATTAATGACAAACACTTGATTATTGAATATTAAGTAGTTAAAGTCACAAATCAAACAATCCTCTTAATAATAATAATCAAAAGTGATATCAAATCGAGGATGTTTGTTGATGTGATTTGTTCAAATGAATTGAGCAGATGTTGATTATCAATCAATAACACATATCTACGTATCAATTAATTGTGAATGTAAATCAATGTTAATCGAGCAATATAACAGTACTCATTTGATCGATAGATCATGTTTTGATTGTTTTCAACTTGATTTACACCAAATCGTTGAGTATAATTGTAAGGATTCCTGAAGTCTGATGCAACCCAAAAATGCCTAAGTGTTTCAGCAACATGCACTAAGTACTGAAGTGAAGAATGCTTCGGAAGATTTACACAAAGCATTAGAAAATACTCTAAGTGTAATATCTTCCGAAGCCAAGACCAATATCTTCCGAAGCCTAACATGAAGTCTTCCGAAGCTTGAAGAGACAAAGTCTTCCGAAGCTTCAACCTATGAAGACAGATTCTTCCGAAGACTTTTAGTACACATGCTTTATCTGGTACTGTTCCATAAAGCACCTTTTCCGCTGCGTCTCTGATAAGTCACCAACTTACAAGAGTGGTGAAAAGGTCATGCTTTTGGTAACTGTACATTGAGGTCTTGAGTCTGAAACTTTCCACTTTATGTACTTTATCCTTTTTGTAATATATAAGGATGTGAGCTATGGCATGTTATAGTCACAAGGTCAAAAGGCAGATATGCCTTTTGATCCTACAATTGATTTTGTTAGTGTCTAGTCAATTGTATCAGCTGGCTTTCATAGTATAGCCGGCTGTAGGTTGTAGTATAAGTATTCCAAGTTCTAGTATCTTTCACAATGCTTAGTAACACTTGTAAAAGAACTTGAGAAAGCAATATACTGCTCCCTTGAAAACTATACTCTCTTGTTTTGTCTCTTGCTTTACTTGTGTTCTCTGCATCACCTTTGGTTACCTAGTTCACTGTTTGATTAACGTTTAGTTAATCTTCTCATTGTGTTGTTGTGTTGTAATTGTGTTCAAGCCCTTGAACGATCCTGCAATATACCTTCGTTAGCTATTGATTAGTCTAACTCAACTCATATGTTGATTAGTGC
Source organism: Flaveria trinervia (assembly GCA_025506515.1). Lineage (NCBI taxonomy): Eukaryota > Viridiplantae > Streptophyta > Magnoliopsida > Asterales > Asteraceae > Flaveria > Flaveria trinervia. The sequence goes on from CM046442.1 coordinate 47,180,915, forward strand.
ATTCTATAACAACTTGAAACAGAATCACAAACTCTCAAAATGTTACGAACACTTTTAAAATCAATTTTACTCAATCAATAGATTTAAATAGAAAACTGACAGATCTAACGATAAAAACAATCAATAATCGATCTAAATCAATAAGCACTTGTCTCTGATACCACCTGTGAATCCAAGGACCACAATTAGAATTATCAGTGTTAGATTGAATATGAATAACGATCGCGGAATTATCACTATTCGTTGTTTGATTGGTTGAATATGTAATAACAAACACAATAGAACATATTAATAAAGAACAAAACAATAAATTGCAATAAGTGAATGAATACAGTTTGATTCAAATGTATTTCATTGAAAACACTAATTAATGATTACAACAGATCAAACAATAATTGCTAATAACGGTGTTTGCTATGATTGTGTTAATGATTTGGGTGTAATTGATGTGGCGGTTGCTAGGGTATTCGTGATTGATAAATCATATTAATTTGACGTATTGTTAAGTATCCAGCTGTATCTTAAAGTGTGAGCCTAGACCTTGTATTTATAGGCTCATGGATTTACTATTAGGGTAACAATAAATCTCTTGGAAACAATAAATTTTTTATCATGGTAAGAAAGTTACTCAGAGAATGTTGACACATCTCTGACTGAGTTAAAGTCGTCGTAGGGTGACTTTATGACATCACTTAATGTTTAACTTGTTGACTTGATGTACTTGGTGAAGTACATGCAAGTGTTGGTCTTTTAAAGGAACGTGCCTTCCGCAGGAGTTTTGCCTTCCGTAGGAGTCTTCACTTGGTAGACTTCATTGGAGAGCAAGATGTTCATTTGTAGATCTTTGGTCTTACAGCAGACCCTTGAATTCATCTTCACAGGAAAGTTCTTCCATAAAACATCCTCGGATGCAATTTGTGTAAGTAGAATATCTACGGAAGAACATAATTGTTCATCCCTATATGTTCTTACAATTAGTCAATTTCACGAAATTGACTAAGTATGATGTTAAACCTACAATCACATATAAATCAACACAATTATGGGTTAACCTATATACATAATGCATACATAAAAATAATGAATTACAAGTGTTATTAAAAAACATTGATTAAAGTGCTAAACCTATACAAAAGGATCTAGAGATATTGTTCCTAGATCTAACACAATGACAATCCATAACTTTATTAGAAAGGTCGGTAGGTTTGATAAAGTTTTTAACAACGCATGAAAATAATCTTACAATCCCAAAGAAGGTGGTACTACAAATGAACTTCATAAAAAACTTCTGGCTACAAATCGTTTGGATCATGATGTTATGTATATGGCAACAATAAGAGATATTATTACGAAGATTTAATGGACTCACAAAATGAATGTAGTGTGACATTAGTTTCATATCATTTTGCATTTTGGTGTTATATCTCTTGTAATATTATTATAAAATTAAAATTATGTAAACGAATCTTATTTTATATATTTCATAATCTTTTTTCAATTTGCAAGACGGAAAAATGTATATAATAGCATCAATAAACAATCAGAAACAACTTTTTAACTTTTAACAAGACATTGTTTAGTCATTTTACATTAATAAGATAAACCAAATATTTTTTTATAAAAACAACTTATTGACATTTTAATTTATAAATTAATTCAAATATTTTTTTCTAAACTTTCTAACATAATAAGCAAATCCCAAAGGTGCGTGGGTGAAAACTGAAAACCCAAAAATAATTTCAGGGCCTGTGTGCTGGAAGAGTGTCGTGTCAGCTATGTGCAAATCGAATCCCGAGAAGAAGAGATTGGAAGCCATTGAACAAATCACTTTCACCCAAAGATGTAGCATTTGTGGACAAACAGATGATTAAAGTTTGAATTTCGTTACAAACAAGATCTTATATCCATTATATTAGTTAGCAGAAGGGTTTCTCGATCTGTAATTAAAAAGCTCGAGTTTTCAATTCTCCTTCCCGTGGAAAGTAGGGTTTTTCATTGACCGTATACATATATATATATTTAGTGTTTGAATGAGATTGTAATAGGCAGGGATGGGAGAGAACTCAGGTTACAAGCATTATGTAGCAGGATTGGTGTCAGGGGTTTCAATGGTGATTGTTGGTCATCCTTTTGACACTGTGAAGGTTAGCTCCAACCACTTCTTTTCATGTTTATCAATCTTATCTGCTACTTGGTATTGTTGGTATTGATATAGCATAATTCTTTCCTATGAAACCGGATCAACATTTTCTTTGTTAATAATGAAAGAAAATACCAAGTTTGGCTGAGAACATGATGAATTGATGGAAATTCTGGTCATGCTATTGATAATACTCCAGACATTTAATCCTTTTCGTAAAGGAAACATGTTTGTTGAGGAGATAATTGGGACATGTTTATGTGACTAATTTTGTGAACATAATTGTTTTGATGGTGTTGAGGGTTTGATTAATTCTCTATATTCAAATAGAGTAAGGGTATGTGAATAGTTTAGGCTGTTGTTCAATGATAAGTTGAATAGATCATTCAAGACTCATTATTTGACGCCTACATATTTAGATAATTATAAGCCAAACGGTAAAAACTGATTAACGTGACATTAAGTTACAAGAACCAGGTAATCACTTTCAAAATGCATCTTCATGCACCCCCTGTTCCATTTGATATTGCATGATGATAACTTTTGTTTTTTGGGGAAAATGCAAAAGTTTCATACTTTTTAAGTATACTGATAGTATTTCTTTCAGTGAGTACTACATGTGGATATCTACTATAGTTGCTTTGGGCTACAAATCTAAATGTTCAATTTACTTTGTCAATGTATTTTACTGTTCCTGTTGTGAAGTGAACATTAGATAAAATGCACAATATAGTTTTGTCCTGTCATATGATTATATTTTGAAACTTCTTGTTGATAATGAGACATGAATGTGGAGATTGTTAATCTAACTAGGTAGGAGTACAAGCAAGTGTCCTTGCTAACTTGCAACTATACATTAACAAGTTGCTGGCTACATGCCATGTGTATTTCATTATATTCACATACGTAGTAAACAACATTTTATCTTGTTAGGCTCAAAATTACTCTTGTCTCTCAATATACCCAAACAAGAGTAATTGTTGAGGTTAATTCATTTAAAGGTATCCTACTTTGTTAAAACTTTTCTTTTTCAAAAACCCTTTTCTTTTTGCGTCAAAAAAAGTCCTCAAAAGGTTAGAAGCTCTTGATCAAAGGATATCTTGTTACCGCCAGTGGTGGATCAGTGATTATTTTACCATTGTCATTCTTTGAAAATGTTCTTTCCACTGTTGGATACATACATTGCACATGCAAAACGAGTAATGGATACTATGTAACAAATATATACTATTATTTTTACTAGGTGACCAGTCCTTGATATAAGTGCCACATTCCTGATCTAAGTGCCACATTAGCACAATGTAAAAAAAGTCAACATGAGTCTTTTTTATTATGTTGAGGGGTTTTCTCAATTCCTTTTTAAATATGTAAGGTTTTCTATGCAAAATAAGATGGTTACCTGTATACAAATGGAAAAATTTGGTTATGTTTTTTTTATGCAATCAACCTTTAAAAAATTGAGTATTAACAAAGCACTTTTTTTTGCATGGCAATCTTTTTTATGCAACTAGAACTTTGTAAAGGATAACCTATGCTTTTCTTACGTATGTGGCTTGATCCAATATACATTGTTACGAATGTGTATCTCTTGGTTTTCATATTAATATCTTTATATGATAGGTGAAGCTTCAGAAACATAATACTGTAGCTAATGGTATCAAGTACAGAGGTGGATTTCATTGTACAACTAGGATATTGAAGACCGAAGGAGTATGTCCTTTAACTTATTGCGTAATGACTTTTTTAAGTGTATAGTTTAAACAAATTGCTTTGTTGCGTAATCTTAGAATTTACATGCATTGTGGTTTTACTATCAATAGTTGGTTCATAATACTAAAGTTATAATGCACACTCAATGCATAAAGGGCTTGCCTATAAGGACAAAGCTGTTGTGAGAAAAATAAGGCGCAATAATAGGAAAATATAAAACATAAAATAATATTTTGAAAAAAGTTTTACTATTACACAAATTAGTGAAAAACCTAATAGAATATGCATATAGAATCACATAGTTAATACCAAATGCTCAAAACTAATTACACTTTACAAAAAATCAACAACATCATATTGTTCATCATAAAAAAAACATTTAAAACCAAAATAAAAATCTCTCCTTGCCATGCTATCGCGACTAGAGAAAGAACCTCATTTGCCTTTGGCCTTGTAAATGCCTAGGTGCACACCTTGTGCACTTTAGACAACTATTGTTGTGAGCCTGTGTGGCATTAGATCGTGTAACTATGTAGTTAAAAGTCACACAATGACTTTAAGCAAGGTGACTGCGCTACAAGCCGAGGAGCATTAAAAGGTGCAACCAAGGCATAGACGAGGGTTTTCTTATGTCGGGGGTTTTCTTTTCCATCTATTATGATCACGGTAAATTTTTTTCCATTATATCTAATTGGGGTTTTTGATTTAATGTGTTTTATAGTTCCTCTTAATCTGAAGTTCACTTGTCCATTCTTTCTTATATATATATATATATATATATATATATATATATATATATGCATATGCATACATAGGAGAGTGATCAAATGAAAACTATAAGAACTCTAGGAATCAGTATGAGCCATACGTTTTCAATGGCAAAATGGTAAATAACGAAAACACATTAAAAAAATTATAAAACAAACAATAACATAAAAAAATACTCAGAAATGTTTCCCTCGTTTATAAAAAAATTATAAAAAATAAAAAGAACTTGTTTTACACATGTGTAAAACCAGATTTACACATGTGTATAATAGATTTACACATATATACATTGTAAGGCCCCGTTCCCGGGACGCTTATAGCTGGCCAATCATCGCTCATAAAACATATAATTACATTAACTTGAAATAAACGTTGCAGCGGAAACATTTTAAGACAACATTTTCATTACAAATGCTTTTGCAGCGGAAACATTTTAAGACAATATTTTCATTACATTAACCGTGCTTTATAACGTTCCAATGTCCCATCTGATTTAAATTTGTGCCTAGATAACCCCATGCATCGGATAACAGGGTGATCGTGTGGTCGGGGGACAAGTTCCCATGTTCATTATGGTGCAGTAGCAGGCGGGTCGGGTGTACTGGTAGGTCGGAGATGGGTGTTTGGGCCGATTGGTTTGGTGGGGCCTGTTGGGCTTGGGGGACGGTCTATAGGGTCATCCAAAAAATTATAGGATGAGGGTGAGTGAGGAATAGTGGAGGGAAACACATGCTCATCAAACGTCATATGGCGTGAAATGTGGACCTAGTAGGGTCAAAGCAACGGTAGCCACGAAAGTCGGGAGGATACCTGAGAAAAATACAGCGCACGGACCTATGGTGTAGTCTATGAGGTTGTGTGGCTGAGGTGTTAGGGTAACAGGCACATCCGAACACTCGTAAGTGTTCGTAATCCAGGTGACGAAGGTAAAGGGCAAAGGTAGGTGTATAAAAATTAAGTCTTTTGGTTGGTAGGATGTTGTGAAGGTAGGTGGCAGTGTGTAAAGCCTCAACCCAAAACGAAGGAGGGAGATTCACATGAATTAAAAGGGCCCCGATAATGTCATTAAGGCGTCGTATCATGCGTTCTACCCTACCGTTTTGGGATGACGTTTGGGGGCATGAGTGTTAGGTTAATCTTGATTTAATTTGTTAGTTTATTTTTGGTGGTTGAAATTTAGGAGTAAGGTAGGTTATTATTTTAGTAGTTTGATTTGATTTATTTAATTGATTGAGTTTGTTTTGGTTGATAGAGTTTCCTAATAAGTGATTAGGGTTTACTTGTTTTCTTGGTTAAGCTTTTAGTATAAACAGAAGGTTCTAGGGTTCATTGTAAGGTGTGAGTTTGGTTTAATAATAATACAAGAAAAGAGTTGTGGAGTTCCACAAAGGTCACTGGTGTTTCTGCGTTTTTGTGGATGTTTCTGTGTTTTTGTGGTTGTTTTATTAAGTTCTGGGCCAACAATTGGTATTAGAGCTTGGTGAAGCTCATACCAAGGATCAAGAACACCAGTAGCAGCAATACAACACCAAAGAATAGCAGCAGCAGCAAGTTTGACTCAAAGGAAAGCAGCAACAACAGATCTAACATCAAAGGAAAGCAGCAGTAGCAGATCTAACATCAAAGAACAGCAGCAAAAGTCGGTCGACGTCAAAGAAGAAACCAACCAATACTCACCCAATCGTGGCCTGTGTGGGACGATTGTTAAGAAGGAAAAAGTTTCAAACCTGTGTGGATTGCAAGCAGAGGAGTTAGAGAACACCTGTGTGGTTCAGCAAGAGAGAGTAACCTGTGTGGTGCAGCAAAACATCCGGTGTGGATCACGACACCTGTGTGGTAACAACCGAAGAAGATTGAGATTGCCTGTGTGGTACAAGAAAAAAAACAAAGAACCTGTGTGGTAGAGGCTTAAAGGCAGCGAAGAAATTGATCAGCCTGTGGGACTGATCTGGTTAAAAGAGACGAAAAAAAAGGAGCAACAACCTTTTTCATCCACATAGTCAAAGAAGAATGGCTGAAGGAGCGATCACTGTTAGGGAGCAACAGCAAAACGTGCCACTGCATTGCCCAAAATTGACTGAAACAAACTATTCGAGTTGGTTCGTTATGGTAGAAGCAATCCTGCAAGCCTATGGTCTATGGGAAGCTGTTGACCCGGCTACGGAAGGGCCTGTTGAGGCCAAGAAGAATCTGATGGCAAGAGCATTTGTGTTTCAAACCCTCCCTGAGAATGTACTATTACAAGTAGCAAGATACAAGGATGCAAAGGAAGTGTGGAAGGCACTCAAAGTCCGATATTTAGGAGCCGAAAGAGTGCATTGAAGTGACAAAAGTGAATTGAAGTGCTACGAGTGTGGGAAGTATGGACACTTCGCATATGAGTGTCCCGATTGGTATGGAAAAGAGGAGGCCAACTTGGCTCTAGCTCAAGAGGATGATGAACCAACATTGCTTTAAAAAGTTGAGATCTGTATCAAGATTAAGGGGGAAAATGTTAGGTTAATCTTGATTAATTTGTTTGTTTATTTTTGGTGGGTTGAAATTTAGGAGTAAGGTAGGTTATTATTTTAGTAGTTTGATTTGATTTACTTAATTGATTGAGTTTGTTTTGGTTTGATAGAGTTTCCTAATAAGTGATTAGGTTTACTTGTTTTCTTGATTAAGCTTTTAGTATAAATAAAAGGTTCTAGGGTTCATTGTAAGGTGTGAGTTTGGTTTAATAATAATACAAGAAAAGAGTTGTGGAGTTCCACAAAGGTCACTGGTGTTTCTGCGTTGTGGATGTTTCTGTGTTTTTGTGGTTGTTTTATTAAGTTCTGGGCCAACAATGAGAAACGGAAAAGTAAACCATTTTGATGAGCAAAATTTTTAAATGCTAAATTGTCAAATTCACCCCCTAAGTCACACTGAAAAGTTTTTATTTTACGGTTAAATTGGGTGAATATTAATTGATGGAATTTGGCAAATGTGGGAAAGGTTTTGGACTTATATTTAGGGGGTAAACCCACACGAAGTGTGAGAAGTTGTCAATTAGCACCATGTAATACTTATATCCTGTGTTACTCGTGATTAGCGAAGTCCATAAATCACAATGAATAATATCAAAAGGAGCAAAAGTAAACGTATTAGATAAGTGAAAAGGCAATCTCTTACTATTCGAAGTTGACAAGAATTGCAAAGATGACTTTTGTCCTTATTACATTGAAAATTAAAATTACGATTTAAAATATCTAGAACTTGCGCCCCGGGATGTCCTAGACGATCATGCCATGGTAAGGTGTGAGAAGCAATGAAGGTGGCTTGAGGCGGTAGTTGAGGAGGCGTGAACGTATAGAGTCCGGTGCTATTATGGCGGGAAAGTGTCTTCTTAGTTTTGAGGTCCTTCAAAGAAAAACCAAACAGGTCAAATTCGATAGACACTAGGTTATCACGAGTGAAACGTCTAACATAAATAAGATTTTTAATTATTTGGGGGCTGTAAAGGATATGTGGGAGAATATAGGTGCGGTTTGGTAAGGGGTGAAAGCCTGTACCTGATCCTTTAATTGGTAAAGTCATGCCGTTACCTACCAAAATATTACGACAAACAGGAAGAGAATCAGGGATGAGGATTTTACTGTTGTCGTTGGTGACATGGGTTTCGACGCCTGTGTCCATAACATCCGAAGTCCAGCCCGTGTTTGGAGAGTTAACCTGTAGATTGGCCATTGCAGCAGCTAAATCAGTTGGACACATGGGGTTATAGTTGGGCTGCTGAAATCCAGATAGGTATGGGCTGAACTGGGCCGAAGGAAAAGCTGAATAATGGGCCTGTGCATCATGCGGTGGGGCTGCCGGCTTGTTTGTCCATTGTGGTTGCTGCGTAGGATAAGGGCATGGTGGGGTGGTCCACCAAGCCCAGTTTGGGAAAGATGGCGGTGTTCCGGAGTGCCAAGCCGGCTGCTGTGAACGGCCCTTGCCACGGCCCCTTCGATTATACGAGCCACCACGTCCTCGACCGCCTCTACGATTGGAAGATGAATAGGAGTAGTCTTGTTTCTGCTGATTTGGTGCTGCTGATGAACCAGTAGGAGGCGGCGGCGATGGTGCTGTTGCGGCCAAGACGGTGTTCTGGGTTCCTTTTTGGGCTTCAATCCTGATAACCTCATCGTTTAGCATTGCTATGGCCTGGTCCCAATCAACACCCTGCTGATTAATTAAGGAGGCAGTGGTGTTGTATTCGGCCGGAAGACCACGAACAAGCTGAAGGACGAGTCTTGAGTCAGAGACGGGCTGATCCACGTCGGCCAATTGGTTAGCTAAATCGGACAGTTGTTGGCAATAATCATCAACCGAGGTACAAGCTGTCAATGTGAGGTTACAAAACCTTGTCTCGAGCGCCGCAACACGAGCCTTTTTATTACTCAAGAATTTCTTTTCGAGTTTTAACCAAGCCGCTCTGGCTACAGTAGTATCCATAAGGCGTTTCAGAATATCGTTGGAAACGGTACTGTAGATCCATTGCAAGACCAAGGCGTCGAGTTCTTTCCATTGGGCGTATTCTGGGGAGGTAGCGGCTGGAGGGGCTGAATCGTCTATGTGGTTTTCGACCTTACAGGCAACAGCATGAAGGCGAAACAGCTTAACCCATTGCGAATACGTAACCTTAGTTCCGTCCAAAGTCCGGATTTTGGATTGAATATTCGTCACAGAGTAGGCAGGGTGAAGAGGGGTGGGTTTGTTTGACGATTCAGCAGTGTTTGACGATTTAGCAGGAGCATCATCTTTTGTCATGATGACAAAAACCGAACGTATCCGGTGGGTATTGAGACGAAAAAAGAAAAGAAAATTAAGAATCGGTTATGGCTGTGATACCATAAAAGCAATTGAAGGTTGTAATGTTTTCTGTGTTATTATTCACAATCAAAGGCCCTATATATAGGGAAGAATACAACCGTGAAAGAAGGAAAAGATATACACATAATTACACAATGATTATCTCTAAATACCACCGCCATCTATTCCTAAAATATAGTAATATTATCGGCTGCTAAGACGCCTAAGGTCATCACGAATGGTCTAACCGGAAACTTATGACCTTCTAGTTCCACATCACATTGTTCTATCATCTTAGAAATCCTGATAGACTTACCTATGACAGTTTCCACATCAAAGGGCACATCTATATTCTTACTACTAACAGACAATTTAGCACAGAAGCAGCAGAAATGAAACTTACTAGCACCAGAATCGAATAACACAGAGGCTAAAGTTTGGTTTACCAGAAACGTACCTGACACAACATCAGGGTTCGTCCTAGCCTCCTCCTGCGTCATCGTATACGCTCTGGCGCTCGCCCTCGGTGTTTCACCTCCGTCTTCTTCACCCCAGAACCCTCAGCCCTCGCCTTCTTACAGTCTCTACTCATGTGTCCCTCCGCGCCACAATTAAAACATCTACCCGCACGACAGTCCTTTACTAGGTGTCCCATCCTCCCAATTAGAAGCACAAGTTCGATCCCATCCTACATTCTTCAATATGCTCCTTTTCACATTTGCCACACTTCTTCAATCCTGCACCAAATGTGACCACACGACGGTCATCTACCCGTGCCTTCTTGTTACTCGTCGGGACACCGCCTCGACCAAACCTTTTCCCATTCCAATTCCGGTCACCACCACCTTTCTTGCTACCTTCGGCCACCACCACAGTTCTCTCATCATACAACCTCCCTACCAGATCAACCGCCAACCTAAACGTGCTCAGTCGGGCGGTGATCATGTGCCTGTGGACATCCGCCGGCATGCCCTGGATATACCGCTTAATCTTTCATGACAAGGGTGTCACTTGGTCCGGCACCAAACGTGCCATCTCATTGAACTTGGTGGTGTACTGCTTGAAGGGGTTTGTTGGACCATTTACAACTTGTTTAACCATTTAAACATATGAAACGCAGCGGAATATACTACTTTAAACATGTTAAAGTTTCTGAAAATTATCATTATCATGTGAAAACCAACAAACCCATAGACAAAAGGATCTTTATTATGTGAAAAGCAAGCATACAATATGAACAAGAACACCCAAAAACATGACATTATCATACCATAATACTACCTTTCTGGATGCTGTCAAAAACGACCAAAGAGAAGGCAGAAATGAGTCTGGAAAGGGCCAAGACTTCAAGGGTAGAAGTCCTCAAGTGTCCATACCCACAAGCCTCTAAGCAAACATCATGGTTGCTAGGATTTCAAGCACCAAAAACGCCCAAAGGCCTGCTGAAAACCGTTTTCAGCCGTGAGAACTTTGGGGAGAAGAGAGGAAATCCTTTTTCCTTTCTTGCACAAATGAAGGAGCATAACTTGAGTCATGAGAGGACCCAAGAAACGACCAAAAGGAGTTCTAAAACACCTTCTTCAGCTGTGAAAATAGAGAGCATATGGAGTTTTCTCTAGAAGTTCATTTGTGCAAATGAGAGAGAGATAGGATGTTGAGACTTGCACTCAACCACTATCATAATGAGTGTACCTTTTTCAAGACAAATGGGGAAGGCCATACAACCTAAAGGGGCCGAAAATCTGGATTCAAAACCACATTCCCTCCTATTTGAATTACTTTGTAACACATTAGAAGTGGTGAGGTCATGTTACATATTTAAAAAGGTGTGTACAAGTTATATAACTAAGCCTTTTAGTTAAATAACATAAGTATACATTATAATGTGATTAGTTAATTGATAAGATATATAATTAACCTTTTAATATATAACTCATACAATCTAAAATAATTAAAACAACTAACACATTAAGATGTTAACATGTTATATAATAAAACCCTTTTGATTATATAACATAAGTACACATATTATTTGTTGTTATTTAACCATTTAAATAACAATGTAAATAATAATAATTTATGAACAAATTATCCATATAATTTGTTCTCTCTCATTTCTTTAAATTAGAAAACCCATTTTCTAATTAGGTGCATATATTAATTGCATGATCATATCATCAATCAAATATTTATTGGTGTTTGCTAAGCTTGTTATTGGGTATGACCCGACTTGGATCATGACGTACTAACCACATCAATGTTCTATGTGTCTTGGGCATACAGGATCCAACACTGCTGATGTGTCACCGTCCCCGCCTCCAACTGCAGGAACTCTCTCTCAACCTTGTCCGTTTCCCTATGAGGACAAAACTCCTCAATCACCAACTTTTTTAGCTCAGACCATCCCATCCTCCCAATAGCCGACTACCCTCAGCTTGGACAATATTGTCCCACCAGCATAAAGCTGAGTCTACGAAAGAGTGGACAACAAACTTTACTTTCTGATCCTTTCGACACTCGCTGATGTTCAGAACATCTTCCATTTCTCTCACCCACGGTGAGCAGTAACAACAGTGCCGTTACCATCAAAAGTAAAGGGCTTACACCTTTGAAATGCCCCGTAGTTACAGCCTCGTGCCGCCTGTGGCGTAGGCTCTTCCTCTTCTTCTTCGTCATCAGATAGAACCGTCTCAGTCTCAGGCTATCTCTTTTCGCCCGTAGGTCTACTTCTTTCCTTCCTTTCTTTTTTCCTCACAACCTTTGATAACTTCGGTCACCACAGACGGTAAGATTGTCTGCATGACCTGATGCACCTCTTCGACAACAGCCTCCTTCACCGAGGCTCTTAAGTTAGCACTCTCATCACCGCCCTCGAATGAGGGGTCTCTGGTTCTTCATGAACCACCTTCTCGGCTCTAGGCCTTCCTCTCGTAACCCGTGGTTCAGCACCACGACCTCCACAACGTGAAGCTTTAGATGATCTACCACCGACCATCCTCTAATACACACACTGAAAGATTCAAACACCAACACGGTCATTCAAGGGAACAACTTAGTTTATGTCAAGTATAGTAAGTCCCTAACTACAGTGGCCAGTTGTGATTAGTCACGTACTTTACTCTTCATACCCCAAGCATTACCTATCCTGACTACATCAGTATCTAAATCTACAAGCAGCACATAAACCACATAACATGCGCACGTAATACCGGTTAACATAAGAAAAAACCTGATGGCACGCAGTTACTCGGACTGGCATCCCTTCCCTTTCCGTCCCATTTTCAGTTTAAATTTAGGTTTATTTTGAAAATTTACCCGTTTCATTTAAACTTTGGCTCTGATACCAACTTGTAAGGCCCCGTTCCCGGGACGCTTACAGCTGGCCAATCATTTCTCATAAAACATATAATTACATTAACTTGAAATAAACGTTGCAACGGAAACATTTTAAAACAACATTTTCATTACAAATGCTTTTGCAAAATAATACAACATTCATTACACAATTTCATTTGTTCGCATTATAATGCAAAAACATTAAGAAAAGAATGCCATCCCAAAATGACAAGTAGCTGCCCCGCGCCATCCTCAGCAAAGCTCACCTGCCAACTGGAAAAATGCATAAAAAGTCAGCGTTGTTGAGTGAGTTCTAGTTTTATAATAAAACATACTTTACTTTTATTAAAACCGTTCAATACTTTTGCATGTGATCACACATCATACGTACACGTAGATAATATCATTATTATCTTCGATCATTCATTCATTAACTTTGTTCAGAGACAAACATTTGAGGACCCCCAACAGAGCCACACTTCAACTCCAACTTCAACTTCATCTACTCCTATCATTACTGTGTCTGAGCCACCTCAAGTCATTCTGCAAATTGACTCAAAGATGCTCAGTGATCTCTATAGACTCTTCACCAAGTTTCTGTTGAGATCCTCCACAGACGAGCCAAGTCCAGATGCTGCAATGCTCTACTTTGGAGCTGAAGAGCTTCAAAGGCTGACTGTACCTTCTACCACTGTGGAAGAAGTTGGTCAACCTAAGATCCACATGGAACCTAAGATTCATTTCAAAGGGGAAATGGGGACTGATGGCCCAGCAACTGAAACAGTTGGGACGGCATCTGCATCTCCTCCAACTTCCGAAGCTGAAGTTAAAGCCTCGGAAGAACAAGCTGAATCTTTCGAAGCTGAAATGGAAGTTGCGGAAGGACTGTTTAAGATGTGCGAGGAACTGATCATCACAGATGCAATACTCGAAATGGCATCTGAGGTGAACAGCGAGGACTTTTTGAATCTACCTCCATCTCAGACACCATCTTTGCCTCTCTCACAATCAGAATCCACTCTCCAAAAACCACCACAGTCAGGATCCTCAAAAGATAAAAGGAAAAAGAAAGATGACTGCGGAAGAGCTTCAGGAAGCGGAAAAGATTGAGAAACTTAAAAAGAAAGGAAGACTTCCAATTGAGAAGTTGCTAGCTGCCAGTACAAAAGCAGCTGCAACAAATCAGGAGGCTGTCAACAACAAGAAAAGAGAAGAGATCATTGACCAGCTTATTCAAATGGGAGCTGTCAATGAAGAGACACTCCTGCTACCACTAGAGGAGTTAGTGAATCTGGAGAAGGCAACCCGACTGAAATTTGAAGAAGAAGCCAGGTTGGCCTTGGAGAAAGAAGAAGAAAAACAGAAGGAAGCTGAGCTGCAGCTGAGGAGAGACGGGATAAACTTCCTACTCTCCAGAGGCTTTAATCTTCAAGAACTTTCTTCACACAATGATAATACAATCCTATGGCTCTACAACAAAGAGCAGGATCAAATGGAGAAAAAAAGGAAGAAGGCTGCAAGAGAAAAGGCAAAGGAGAAGAAGAAGGAAGAAAAGGCTAGGGACACTACAACCAAGAAGCTCACGAAGAAGGCCTGGATGAAAGACTATCTTCGGGCCCACTTTACACCCACTTTTTCAAAACCTTTTGTCCTTTTTGATATTTTTTACCCCTTAACTTGGGTAAAATATCTTTTCTTTTTTTTCTTCATTTTATTCTTTCTTTTTTGACTTTAAAAGTAACCGGGTGTTACATAAATAACGGGTGGACGTTTTTTTAAAAAATATATCCATATAGTAGGCGTTGAAAAGATAAAAAATAATGTGGTGAAAAAAAAGTTATAAACGTTTAAAAAAAAGATGGAAATGGCATGGGACTTGCATGTGATGTCAAATGTGTGGCTTATATTGGTTTCTAGAGTTCTTACAAAAATGATTGTTCTCAAGATAACCCTACCCTGTATACATATACATACATATATGTGTGTATGTATACATATATGCATATATACATATATACATACATATATAGGGAAAATGTCACAGAATAGTAACCAAGTTTCAAAAGTGTTCTAATTTAGTCACTCAGCATATTTTTCTTAAATTGGACCTCCAAACGATCAAATCGAGTCATTACCAAATTTTATTATGACAAGAAAGTAACAATGGAAAAGACATTGGAGTTAAAATTTTCAATATATAAAATTATATTAAAAAATAAAAAAACATGTTAATTATGAAAAAAATAAAAAAAAGTGCTTAAAATTTACGTCAACGTTCTATATTAGCTTCAAAAGATAGAAAAAAATATTTTCTAACTTAATTTAAAAGTATAACATGCTAAAAAATATGTTATGACTTTTAATTTGTATAAAATAAAAAAATGAGTGATCTAATTGGAACACTTTTAAAACTTGAGTTACTTAATTGGAACACTTTTGAAAGTTGGTTACTATTTTACAAAGTTACCCCTGTGTATATGTGTATATGTGTATATGTGTATATGTGTATATGTGTATATGTGTATATGTGTATATGTGTATATGTGTATATGTGTATATGTGTATATGTGTATATGGTATATGTGTATATGTGTATATGTATATATGTATATACATATATGTATATATATGTATATATATGTACACACATACACACACATACACACATACACACATACACACATACACACATACACACATACACACATACACACACAACACACAACACACCACACCACCACATATACACACGTACACACGTACACACGTACACACGTACACACGTACACACGTACACACGTACACACGTACACACGTACACACGTACACACGTACACACGTACACACGTACACACATACACACATACACACATACACACATACACACATACCACACAACACCACACACACACACACACACACACCATACACACACACACACATACACACATACACACATACACAATACCACATACACACATACACACATACACACATACACACATACACACATACACCATACACACATACACACATACACACATACACACCTACACACATACACACATACACACATACACACATACACACATACACACATACACACATACACCATACACACATACACACATACACACATACACACATACACCATACACACATACACCATACACACATACACACATACACACATACACACATCCACACAACACACATACACACATCACACATACCACATACACACATACACACATACACACATACACACATACACACATACACACATACACACATACACACATAACACATACACACATACACACATCACACATACACACATACACACAACACACACATACACACATACACACATACACACATACACCCATACAACACATACACACATACACACATACACACATACACACATACACCCTACACACATACCACATAACCACATACACACATACACACATACACACATACACACATACACACATACACACATACACACATACACACATACACACATACACATACACACATACACACATACACACATACACACATACACACATACACACATACACACACTACACACATACACACATACACACATACCACATACACACATACACACATACACACA